>JAJHIY020000591.1:0-43394 GCA_022114975.2 Lampris megalopsis
GTTAGATAAGGTGAAGGCCGGAGTAAGTGATGATGATGGAGAGATGAGCGAGGGAGGCATAGGGACAGGGGAAACAGAGGCAGCAATAGCAGGGTGAGGGAGGAACAAGAGTCCAGGGATAGATGGTTTAATTGGTGAATTTGACATAAGAGTTTTGAGAGGAATTAGTGCCAGTGTTACATAGATTATGTAGGTGGAGAGAAGAAAAGAATGGGATGTCAGGTAGTATGTAAACAGGGTTAGTCAGCATCATTTACAAGAAAGGGAGGAGGACCAGATTAGAAAACTATAGGCCACTTAGCATGTTAAATAATGACTATAAAATATTAGCAAGAGTGTTAGCCAACAGAATCAAAAGAGTTATGGGAAGCACACAGGCTTACAGTACACCAGGTAGGGACACAGCAGACACAATAAGTAGCATCAGAGACACTACTGACTTTATAAAGGGAGAGAAAAGAGGGATAGTTATTAGTTTAGGTTTGAATAAAGCATTTGATAATGTAGATCATGGATATCTATACAAGGTCTTAGAGAATTTTGGTTTTGGGCGTAGGCTGGTAGGATGGATCAGAAGAATGTATGATAGGGCAGTTAGTTGTATTAAAATCAATGGGATAGTCACAGACACATTTAAGATAGAGAGGTCAGTCAGGCAAGGGTGTCCCCTGTCCCCTATCAACTCTGCTTTATTCCTTGTCGGCAGAACCGATAGTGGCACTACTGAAGGGAAATGCTAGAACTAAGGGTATAGCTCTACCAGGAGGGCAGGTGAGTCTAGTTTGTCAGTATGCAGATGACACGACAGTTACGGTGAAGGACGAGGAAGGTGCAGTCGAGGTATTAGGTAGTTTAGCGCTGTATGGTAGGGCATCAGGGGCTAAAGTAAATATAGATAGGTCAGAAGTTATGTATATAGGGGCAGGTAGAGAAGATTTAGGAATAGGATTAAAAGAGAAGAAGGATTATTTCAGGGTGTTAGGTGTGACTCTAGGGATCGAGGATAAGGAAGGCAGAGATATACAGTATGAAGAGATGTTGAATAAGATTTGGAAGACATTGGGGTTTTGGAAACTTGGAGGGTGAAGCTGAAAGGGAAGGTGGTGGTTGTGAATGGATTAGTTATGAGTATGATTGTGTGTGTAATGAATGTGTTGGATGTGCCTGGGACGGTGTTGAAGGAGGTGGAAAGAATGGTGAGTGATGTTCTGTGGGATGGGAAGGGAGTTAGGACAGTAAAGGAGGTGATGGAGAATGACTATGAAGGTGGTGGGTTGAAGCTAATCAATTTAGGGGTGAAAAAGAAAGCACTTAGGGTGAAAATGATGGTTAGATGCTTAAGAAAACAAGAGAGCTCATATATGGAAGGTGCTTTTAAGGGCGGCAATTTACAAATGTGGAGGGTGTGGGGAGAGTGGGGTGTGTATGCAAATGAAGAAAGGTGTGGTGAGTGGAGCGTCTGAGTTTTATAAGGAGGTGCTGGGAGCGTGGGGAGACGTTGTGAAATGGGTGCAGTATGAATGTAGGAATGTGAAGCAGGTGTGGGAACAACCGGTGTTTTTAAATCCAAAAATCACATTTGAGGGGAAAACAATCTACAACAGGGTGATTTGGAGGGCGGGGTTTAGAAAGATCAGTGATTTACTCAATGAGTATGTACCAGGGTTGACGAGGGCACAGGTACTGGTAGATGAAGCGAGGGGAGGGGGTGACGCAATATGGTTGGGGACGAGCGGAGAGGATGTTTGGAAAGATCAGGAGGGGGATGCCGAGGGATTGGGTCAGCACGATGGAGAGAGATGCTGTGTTGGATGAGGAAGGGCAGATAGAAATGTATGTGAGTGAGTCTGATGAGTGTGAAAACGAGAGTGATGTATACGTAGATGTTTAAGAGGGGGAGAGGTGAGAAGACCGGCTGGGGAGAAAGTGTGGGGGAGGGTTATGAATGAGACAGATGTGGGGAGGATATGGAGAAATCTGAGAGTGATGTGGAACAGTGCTGAATGTGAGAATTGTGATTTTTTATTAAGCCACAATAGGGTGTTCAATAATGTAATAATTAGTAAGTTTGATGTGAATGTGAAGAGAGAGTGTGATGTGTGTGGTGTGGGAGAGGAAGCATTTATGCATGAGTTTGTTGAGTGTTGTGAGCTGGAGGGATGCATGCTGAAGATAAAAATAAAAAATAATACGTAGATGTTGGAGAGGTGGGTTTGTTGACAGAACGGAAGGGAGAGAATTGTGGTTGTTTGGGGCGGCTGGCAAAGTGAACGGATGTAATGTTAATTTATTAAATGGTGTTTTACGTCATGCAAGGTTTGCTGTCATGCTAAGGAGGAACACAGCCCATAATGAAAAGAGGAAAGCTGAGGTGTGGAGTAGTTTTAGGAGCATAATGGCGAGAGATGTTAATATGTTGTATGGTTGTGTTAGAGAAGAGGAGTTTGTTGGTGGATTTGTAGAGGGAAGGAGGGTAATGTTGGATTTTAGTTAAACAGTACTATACTGTGTGTGGTTTATGTGTATATTTTGTTTGATTTCTTTGATTTGGTGGTGGTGGTGGGGGGGTGCCTGTAGGCTGGAAGCCATGCCAAGGCCTACAGGTCACCTCACCATTTCCTGTTTTGTCGACCCGTGTTGTAATCTTTGATTCTGTAGAGTTCGACGGGTTTGTGAAATGTTTTATTTCCCTGTTGGTTTGGTATGTGTGTTGTATTTTGAAAGTTTTTTCTATAGAATAAAAGAGAAAAAGACATTCAACTCTGTGAAATGCAAATAAGTTGTATCTAAATAACTTTAATTAGATTTGGATTAAAATTAATCAAAATTAATTCATAATTTTAATACATTTTTAAAAAATGATCGAATTACAATTATTTTAATAAAAATTGTAATTAAATAATTTTGTGAAATGCAAATAATTTAAATTTAAATAATTTAATTAGATTTTAATTACAATTAAAATGAATAATTTTAATTAAAATCAATTTAATTAGAATTATTTTAATAAAATTTGTCATTAAATAATTTTGATAAATGCAAATAAGTTGTACAGTGGTGACCGGCATGGGCACAAGTCCATGAATCCTGGGATGGCATCCAGCGCTTTACCCGTGCCCCCCGTCCGCAGGTAGTGGTTGTGTCAGGGAGGGTATCCGACGTAAAATTTTGCCAAATCAGTATGCGGCTGGACAAAACCATACCGGATGGGTCGAGGCCCGTGTTAACAACGGCCGCCATCGGTGCTGTGCCCTCGCAGGATACCGATGGAAACTATCAAATCCGCTGCGGCGACCTCAGAGAAACAGGGAACAAGCTGGAAGAGGACGAAGTAATGCATTTCAAGAAATAACAAATTTCAAGCTGAAAGAAGAAGAAGAAGAAGAAGAAGAAACAGGTCGTGTGCGCTGGTTTTGTTTGTGAGACAGGGTTGCGGGACTTTGTTGTGTGTGCAGAGCAGAGAACCAGACCTCACACCATCTGACTGGTGTCAACACACTGGAGAAGATATCCACAACAAAACATCACACCGCCATGTGTTTTGGTGCTAATCCTGCAGTCTACAATATGAAGCACATCTCTCAAACAGGCTTTTATAGGAGGCAGTTCCTCCATTTTGGCTTAAGCACGCAGCAAAGAAAAAAAAGGAAAAGCTGATGGCCACCACCGATTGACCTCTTGAAGGAATGCAACGCCTTTCACTTGACTGACGTTTGCTTTTAGCGGCTCCTGTGGGATGGGGCGGCGGCCGGGGGGAAAGCGATAGCGGGGAGATTCTGCGGAGATAAACCGCCGTGCCCCCCCCCAACCCCCACCCCTCAGACAACAAAGACCATGAGTGATGTTCGTCTGAAAACCAAGAGCCGGGGTCCCTCTTGTTTTGATGTGTGGGCCACCTGGGATGCGGGTCTCCATCAGCACTGGGGCCGAGACGAGAGGAAGGGGAACAGGATTCACACAGGCTCGGTCCGCAGGACAAACAATGTGAGTGACAAGCCCGCTGGAATCCCACCGACGCTCCCCGACAGACGAGCCATTCACACACGCAGGGGAAACAGGAGGCGTTTAGGTGGCCACAAAGGGCCGCAGAAGAATCGCATGGCATGGTTTCCTCCATTTCGGAGGGCCGGCTTCTCAGGCCCGGCAGCGGCTGGTTCCCAAAAGCCAGTTACACATCGCGCGTACATCAACCAATCTTAAAGGCACAAGCCTTCATTTGAGCGTAAACCGAAGGTGTCATCCCCGGCCTGCAGCCAACATACAAAACAGGACTGGAAGCTCGACAGGCCTCTTCATACCAGGACTCACACTGAACAACAACTAAATCTAGTTTCTGACGTTTCCCGTCGCCGTAAAAGGTTTGTTCACGTCTCTGATGGCTGTAAAGGTCGGAGTCAAACACGCCCACGTTTTCAGTTATCACCGTTTGAGGGAGACATAAAATGCTTATTTTACTCCTTGATTCTGTGTGTGAATATACTTCAGTTTCACGTGGCCAAACAAACCTCAGTGTCGGCCTTTAACCAACAGATTCGGCATGTAATATTTGTAACTGATAATCAAATAAAAAAGAATTAATTACAAAAGTAGGTGCTTACTGTTGTCTGTACTTACTAATCAGTAGATGTACGCCCATTCAGTCACATAGTGCAGTCTTCTGAGATGTGTGTATCGCACAATTTCACATTGCGATGGCGCAAAATGTGACATTTTTGCAGCCCTAACAAGCAAATGCCTATGCAAGTGTAGGTTAAGTGTGTGTATGCTTGTTGACAGAGCAGTGTGCATCTCCACACCACTGTGAGGATGTGAGGCGTGGACCATCTACAGCCTCCATCTCTGGAGCCTGGAGGCCTTCCCTGTGAGGCGTCTCCAGAGGCTCCTCGGCATTACTTGGGAGGACAGAGCGCCACACAGAGGTGTTGGAGCGGGCAGGCAGCTGCAGCGTGGCGTCTACCCTAAACCACCATCAACCCAGGTGGCTTGGGCGTGACACTCACATGCCCAGCCGACAACTCCCACTGCTCCCACAGCTACACCTTGGTCAATGCAGTGCTGGTGGGCAGAAGAAGCAGTTCAAAGACCAAATGAAGACCACACTGAAAAGATGCCACATCAACCCCTCTTCTCTGGAGGAACTCGCCTCCTGCCGCACCACCTGGTGCTCTCACGTCTCACAGGGAGTGAAGTATACGGAAAACCAGCGCACACAACACCGTGTAGCAAAGCGTGCGAAGAGGCCTGCTCGCCAAGCTACCCCCGCCCCCTCCAGCACCACTTTCACATGCCCGGTCTGCAACCGCAACTGTGCATCCAGGATCGAACTACTCAGCCACCAAAGGACTCACAAATAGGAGAAGACGGTCATCATCGGACACGACAGACAACCAGCAAGCAAGTGTGTAAGTGCACATGTAGTGGGTAATAAGTTTGCATAAGCTTGTGTATACCATGTATTTTGTAGGGTATCTATCTATCTGTGTGAGTGTGTGTTGGTCATTGAAACCCGTCGTCCCCCCTCTCCTTCCTCCTGCAGCCATAATCAGCATCATTACTCGACTTGACTTGAAACGAGTCAGTAAATGAAATGCAGTAGTAGTGGGATGTGGAGGGATGTGGAGGGATGTGGAGGGATGTGGAGGGATGTAGGGGGATGTGGAGGTATGTGGAGGGATGTAGAGGAATGTGGAGGGATGTGGAGGGATGTGGAGGGATGTAGAGGAATGTGGAGGGATGTGGAGGGATGTGGAGGGATGTGGAGGGATGTAGAGGAATGTGGAGGGATGTATAGGGATGTGGAGGGATGTGGAGGGATGTATAGGGATGTGGAGGTATGTGGAGGGATGTGGAGGGATGTGGAGGGATGTAGAGGGGTGTGGAGGGATGTAGAGGGATGTGGAGGGATGTAGAGGGATGTGGAGGAATGTGGAGGGATGTGGAGGGATGTGGAGGGATGTGGAGGGATGTAGAGGGATGTAGAGGGATGTAGAGGGATGTGGAGGAATGTGGAGGGATGTGGAGGGATGTGGAGGGATGTAGAGGGATGTAGAGGGATGTAGAGGGATGTAGAGGGATGTAGAGGGATGTAGAGGGATGTGGAGGGATGTAGAGGGGTGTGGAGGGATGTGGAGGGATGTATAGGGATGTGGAGGGATGTAGAGGGATGTGGAGGGATGTATAGGGATGTGGAGGAATGTGGAGGGATGTAGAGGGATGTGGAGGGATGTATAGGGATGTGGAGGAATGTGGAGGATGTGGAGAGATGTGGAGGGATGTAGAGGGATGTAGAGGGATGTGGAGGGATGTGGAGGGATGTAGAGGAATGTGGAGGGATGTATAGGGATGTGGAGGGATGTAGAGGGATGTGGAGGGATGTATAGGGATGTGGAGGGATGTGGAGGGATGTATAG
The DNA here is from genome assembly GCA_022114975.2 of Lampris megalopsis. NCBI lineage: Eukaryota > Metazoa > Chordata > Actinopteri > Lampriformes > Lampridae > Lampris > Lampris megalopsis. Next base: position 6,411 of record JAJHIY020000591.1, read on the forward strand.
GGATGTGGAGGTATGTGGAGGGATGTATAGGGGTGTGGAGGAATGTGGAGGGATGTGGAGGGATGTATAGGGATGTGGCGGAATGTGGAGGGATGTAGAGGGATGTGGATGGATGTATAGGGATGTGGAGGGATGTATAGGGATGTGGAGGGATGTGGAGGAATGTGGAGGGATGTAGAGGGATGTGGAGGGATGTATAGGGATGTGGAGGGATGTATAGGGATGTGGAGGAATGTGGAGGGATGTGGAGGGATGTATAGGGATGTGGAGGGATGTAGAAGGATGTGGAGGGATGTAGAGGGATGTGGAGGGATGTGGAGGGATGTAGAGGGATGTGGAGGAATGTGGAGGGATGTGGAGGGATGTAGAGGGATGTGGAGGGATGTAGAGGGATGTGGAGGGATGTGGAGGGATGTAGAGGGATGTGGAGGGATGTAGAGAGATGTGGACACACCTACCCAATGGTTGAACCACAGGATTAAAATACACCACAGGGCAAAAGGCAAAAAAAAAAACACACAAAAAAAACCAAAGAAATCACGGAGCCACACAGACACGTAGTGGAGCAGGACTGTGGAGAAGGTGCGGGTGAAGCTGGTGAAGTCGTGCGTGAGGGCGATGCCATCCCCGCGGCAGGCACACACGTCACTGGCAAAACTGTCTTGGCACGCCGCTACAAAGTGCCTTTCCCCGCTTGGCGAGGGCGTCCCTCATTAACCTTTGAGTTTTCTGCTTTTCATCCGCCTTCACACCTCTGCAACAATCCGAGTCTCTGGAAGGGCTGACCTCACGTCTCTGCCCTGCGGAGGGACACATCACAAAGCTCATTAAAGTTTATTATTGATTACTCATCTCGTAGTTTTAAAGTACCCCAAACTGCACAATTCCCCTCGTCTCAAAAACAAAAACAACAACCACAAAATAATGAAATAATCTGTGAGAAACGCAGATCGCTTCCTGCATCTGTTCTGGTCTCTGCAGAGTGTCGGTGGAGACGCGGTCCGATCAGTTTAATCCTCCAGAGGAAATCACACCAATTATAAAGTATCAAATAAGCATTAACAGTTGATAATTAACAGTTAATTAACAGTTAACTAATGTGTCTAGAAATCATTTATTAATGCAGTTCATCGCTTACTAATATTAGCTAGTACTATAATTAATAATAGTAATATTATTAATAATACTAATAATAGCAATACTAATAATACATTTTATTTGTACAGTGCTTTTCAAAATACTCAGACACTTTATATAAGTTAAACATAAAAGGAGCACAACAAAATCATGTCACACACACCATTAATCACCCATTCAAAGTAATTCTGAAGAGGTGAGTTGTGATTGATGATGTGAACGTGGACAGATGGGTGCAGTGTCTGATGTGTTTGGGGAGGGGGTTCCAGAGGGAGGGGGCAGCTATGGGGAAGACTCTGTCACCCCAGGTCCGGTGCTTGGTCCTGTGTGGTGGAGACAGGAGGTCCGGTACTTGGTCCTGGTGTGGTGGAGACAGGAGGTCCGGTGCTTGGTCCTGTGTGGTGGAGACAGGAGGTCCGGTACTTGGTCCTGGTGTGGTGGAGACAGGAGGTCTGGTGCTGTTCCTGTATGGTGGAGACAGGAGGTCCGGTACTTGGTCCTGTGTGGTGGAGACAGGAGGTCTGGTGCTGTTCCTGTATGGTGGAGACAGGAGGTCCGGTACTTGGTCCTGGTGTGGTGGAGACAGGAGGTCTGGTGCTGTTCCTGTATGGTGGAGACAGGAGGTCCGGTACTTGGTCCTGTGTGGTGGAGACAGGAGGTCCGGTGCTTAGTCCTGGGTGGTGGAGACAGGAGGTCCGGTGCTTAGTCCTGTGTGGTGGAGACAGGAGGTCCAGTGGTCCTGTGTAGTGGAGACAGGAGGTCTGGTGCTTGGTCCTGTGTGGTGGAGAAAGGAGGTCCAGTGCTTGGTCCTGTGTGGTGGAGACAGGAGGTCCAGTGCTTGGTCCTGTGTGGTGGAGACAGGAGGTCCGGTGCTGTTCCTGTATGGCGGAGACAGGAGGTCCGGTGCTTAGTCCTGTGTGGTGGAGAAAGGAGGTCCAGTGCTTGGTCCTGTGTGGTGGAGACAGGAGGCCCGGTGCTTGGTCCTGTGTGGTGGAGACAGGAGGTTGGCATTGGAGGAGCAAAGGCCGTGGGAAGGAGTAGTGGAGCAGGTCAGTAAGGGTTTTGTGAGTGAGGAGAAGGACTGTGAATTGGACCGGTTGTGGGACAGGGAGTCAGCGAAGGTTCTGGGGGACGGGGGTGATGTGGTCACAGGAGTGGATGAGCAGGCAAGCAGCAGAGTTCTGGATGTAGTGGGGTTTGTTTAGGCACTTGAATGATGAGCCATAGCAAATGGTGTTGCCTTAGTTAGCTCTGGATGTGGCGAAGGTGTGGACCAAAGCTTCAGCAGCACAGAAGGAGCACGATGGGTGGAAACAAGCTGGTTTTTAGGTGCAAGAGGCAGTTCTGGTAATTTGATTGATGTGGTGTTCAAAGGAGAGGTTGCTGTGGATTCCGCGGTTATGGCTGTGTGGGGAGGGGGACGGAGTGGAGTTATCGATGGTGAGGCAGAAGTGAGTGGTTCTGGTAGGTGATTTGGGACCGATGATGATCATGTCAGATTTACCACAGTTTAGTTTGAGGAGGTGGGCCTGCATCTAGGATTTGACTTCAGTAAGACAGGCGGTCAGGCTGCAGTAAAGTGTAGTGGTGATGGATTTAGTGGAGACGTAGAGCTGGACGTCATCAGCGTAGCAGTGGAAGTGGAGACCATGACGACATATCAACCTGTAAACCCTTAATACACAGTTAGCTAATGCTTATTAGGGTCATGATTTGGGTTAGAATATGCCGGTTACTGTATTAATGAATGTTAATAGGGCTAGCTAACTTAGTGCTTATTAGCTCATGCTAACATTATTGTAAAGCGTTTCCTGAGAATCTAATCTGACACAAATCTGGTTCCATCCCGTCTGACCGATTTGATTTTCTGCCTTCTGCTTTCCAGAGCAGGTGAAACGCGAATGTGATGGAAAGTAGAAGCTACTTCTATTGTCACTCTACATACACACAATGAAATTCCTCCTCTGCGTTTAACCCATGCTGTTGTGTAGGAGCGGCGGGCAGCTGCAGCACCCGGGGACCAGCTCCAGCTCTTCTTTCCATTGCCTTGCTCAGGGGCACAGGCAGGAGTATTAACTCTAACACACACGACTCTTGATGGTGGGAGAACATGTGAACCCTGCACAGAAAGGATCCGGGACGGCCGGGGGTTTGAACCCAGGACCTTCTTACTGCGAGGCAAGAGCGCTAACCCCTGAGCTACTGCGCTGCCCCGAAGTGAAGGTGATAAACGTAACTCCGGGTTGGAGCAGCTAAAACACAAAGGGAAATACGAAGACATGGACGGCTGAAGCTGAGTGATGTCGGGGAACACCGCAACAGAAATGTCAAGTCGCCGCAGGTCAAATGTGAATTCACCGGTTTCCCAGGAGACATCTGTCACGGAGGCCTTCGCCGTTTCAGCTGCTTCATTTGGGACTCGGGAACAACCACACCCCTCCCCGGCGCTGACCGGCTGTTTCAGCCTGGCCGCGTTTCGCTCCCCGAGTTTACAACAACATCATCCAGCGCATTCTTCTTATTCGTGTTTGTTTTCTGAGGAGGGTGTGTTTGTGTGTGTGTGTGTGTTTGTGTGTGTGTGTTTGTGTGTTTGTGTGTGTGTGTCCCTGCCCGTTCATCACCCCTCAGGACAACACGGCGTAGGTGATAGTAAGCGATAGCCACGGGTCGGCGACCTCTGCGGTGCGTTACTGCACCAGCAGACCTTCGTCCGTCTTCGACGGCACAACACTTCACGGGACTTTATCAGGGGAGGGCCCAGTGGAGGGAGTCCGGGGTCCAGGGTACGACCCCCCACCCCCACCCGGACGGTGAGGGGCCGGGAACACACGGCGTCCTGCGTGGAGCGGTGACTGCCTGTGGAGGGCCCAAAAGTAGGAGTGCAGGGCCCAGATGGATGTCGGGGCAACATCTGTTCCACCTCCGTAGGGGCAGGACCTTATCAGCAGAAACACTGGACCGCAAAAGGGAAAACAACAAGAAGAAGAAGAGCAGGAAAAAAAAAGAAGATAAAACGAGAGCAAGAGGCATTTTTTCAGAGTTTAAGAAAACATACCAGCTTTTGTTTGTCTTGCAAACGAAGGTGGGGCTCCCTGTCGGGCCGAGCATTTGCATTTCACAAAGCTGACGGAGATCAGAGACTTGTGTGGGATCAGATTCTGGCCGTTGTGTTGGTAGTCCAAAGCATGCGTGTTTTTTTTACTTAAATATCAATAATGGAAGAAAAAAAAAGAAAAAGTCAGACTCTGAAGGAGGAGAGTCGACGATGGAGGAGGTCACTGATGATGGGACGATTTCCATACACAGATAAAGATATAACTTTGTGCTCGACAGATAAGGAGCAAAATAACCCGGTGATCGGTTATGGCGTGAAACGGGTTTGTACTGTGTCATCACTGGATTACACACACACACACACACACACACACACACACACACACATGCATACAGTGGATATAAAAAGTCCACACATCTGTTTGAATGGCAGGTTTTTGTGACGTGAAATCAAGATGAATCATGTCAGAACTTTCCCCCATCTTTTTTTTTTTTTTTTTAATTGCAACCTTTAAAAATAAAGTGAAAAACAATCAAATATTTTAGGGGGGAAAATATAAATTCAAAACCCACAATAACCTGGTTGCACAAGTGTGTACACCCCTAAACTAATACTTAGCGGAAGCCCATTCTGATTGTATGGCAGCACTGGGCCTCTCTGGGCAGGAGTCTATCAGCTCGCCACGTCCTGACTTGCTAGCATTTTCCCACTCTTGCTTCACAGAAACGTTGCAGCTCCGTCAGATTGGGAGGGCAGCTCCTGTGTACAGCCTTCTTCAGGTCACCCCACGGATCTTCTACTGGGTCCAGGTCTGGGCTCCGGCTGGGCCGATCCGAAACACGGACCTTCTTCTGGTGGAGCCATTCCTTGGGTGATTTGGGTGTATGCTTTGGGTCGGTGTTGTGCTGAGAGGTGAAATTTCTCTTCCATCTCCACCTTTCCAGCAGACGCGTGAAGGTTTTGCACCGTCATCTACTAGTATCTGGAGTTAATCACGATTCCCACCTCCACCCTGACTGATGAAAAGCAGTCCCAAAGCGTGACGCTGCCACCACCACCATGCTTCTCCATGGGTCTGGTATTCCTTCGGCGATGTGCCAAACATACCTTTTGGATTTACGGCCAAACAGTTCAACCTTGGTCTACACCAGATCATAACACATCTTCCCACGTGGTTTTGGGAGACTGGAGGTATCTTTTTGCAAAAGTTAGCCGGGCTTGGACGGTTTATGTTTTCGTGTGAAATTCGTCCGTCTTGCCACCTGCTCCCGTGGTCCAGACAGGTGAAGAACACAGGAGATGGCTGTCACATGCAGGAACGACCGACTTGGCCGAAGTTCCTGCAGCTCCTTTAATGGTGCTGCCGTGGGCCTCTTGGCCGCCTCACTGACCAGTTTTCTCCTCGTCCTCTCATCAGTTCTGGAGGGGGGGGTCCTGTTCTCGGTGACCTCCCTGTTGCGCCATATTTTCTCCACTTGCTGATGAATGTCTGTCTTCCATGGTACAGCTGATGCCTCGGAAACTCTTTTGTACCTCTCTCCTGATCGATACCTTCCTACAGTGAGACCCCCCCCCCCGTTCATGCTTTGGAAGCTTTGTGGACCGTGGCTTTTGCAGTTGGATGCAACCAAGAAGATGTCAGGAGATCCTACAGGGACAGATGAACTTTATTTGGGGTTCATAACTGATGGCAGGTGTATACTAACTACTATTTAACACGAGTTTAAAGGTGATTGGTTAATTCTGGAAACAGCTTATGCAACCAGGTTATTGTAAGTTTTGTATTCCGCCCCCCCCCCTCAAAAATGTATGATTGTTTTTTTACTTTAATTTTATAGGTTTCAATTTAAAAAAAGGAAAAAGTTCTGGCATGATTTATCTTGGTTTCTCCTTTATATCACAAAAACTCACCATTTTAACAGGGGTCTGTAGACTTTATATCCACTGTACACACACACACACACATATATATATATATATATATATAACTTTGTGAAAAGAAACACTCAACAGTAGGGAAAATGCTCAACAAATAAGTAGCAAAAATAATTCAGAGAGTCAAGTAAATTCTTTATGACAGTACAAGCCTGTTTCGTGTCATAAGCAATCATATATATATATATATATATATATATATACATCCATCCATTATCCAAACTGCGTATCCTGCTCTCAGGTCACAGGGATGCTGGAGCCTATCCCAGCAGTCATTGGGCGGCAGGTGGGGAGACACCCCGGACAGGCCGCCGGGCCATCACAGGGCCCACACACACACAAATAAAGATGATGGTTATTCATCAACACTTGGGGTCGAGTATGACCGTCCTCCCTCCGGGTCCCTCTGGGTCCTCAGGTGGGCGTAGAGGCCGATCCTGGAGCCACATGATGGGAGGACGTCTGCGCGTGACAGCTTTTTACGTGGAGGGGCTGATGCGCCTGCAGCCACCACACGGTCCTTGGCAGGGGGTGGCCAGAGTCTAATGGCGTGGAGAACCAAGACGACTGGGGACCACCCTCTGTTGCAGCCTTCGTCCGCCTTCACCGGCAATATGACCTGGAGACATCTTCCACCAGTTCCACCGCTGAGGTCTTTGTTGGCTCATGGTTCGTCTGGAACCTCCCTATTGACCCATCCGCCTTGGGTGACCCCACCAGGAGCCAAGCTCTGGACGGCACAGCTCTTGGGATCATTGCTACATGCAAGCTTCTCCACCTTGGCAAGGTGGGGATCCAGGAGAGGTGATGGTTATTATCGTGATGTGTCTGTGGGATGTGTTGGTTTATATCTAACAAAAACTCAACGTTGTGGCTCCATGGACGGTCATAAGAGGTCCCATCACAACACATCCCTTTTCCTTTCTGTGCAGTACGCCGGGACACTTTTAAAACAGACACCAAATAAAATGGTGAGATTCTTTTTAGTCAATCTTCTATTTTTGTGCTCGCTGGAGGTCCTATTGGCAGTCTTGGAGATGGTGTTTGGACATTTTAAAGGTCACTTTGTGCCCCTCTGGTTAATCTGTGAGGGAAGAATGAATACAGACCGACAGGAATGAAATGAGTGAGTGGAGGGAAAGAAAAGGAGGGAGTGAGAAAGAGAGAGAGAGACATGAGACCTCTGAGGTTTGTCTCATTAACGTCATTTCTTCAGTTTAAATATCAATCAGTTTTACACGTGTCACTGCGTATGTTCGTCACCTGTGTGTGTGTGTGTGTCAGTGACGTACGGTGAGGTCAGTGGCTGGGTAGCCAGTGGACGTTCACAAATCCAACTTACACCCTTTTGTGCTCTCAGATGTTTTATAACAATCTGATCCTTCTTAATTCTTCCAACTGCCACAGAATTCTAGAATATTCTGCCCCCCTGGCTGAACTACAGTACTGTATTCATCTCATGTCATCTTCAGCTGCTTCTCCGGGGTCGGGTCGCGGTGGCAGCAAGCTAAGTGGGGCACTCCAGACGTCCCTCTCCTCCCAAGGCGTTCCCAGGCCAGACTAGACATGTAGTCCCCCCAGCGAGGTCTGGGTCTGTCCCGGGTTCTCCTCCCAGTTGGCCGTGCCCGGAAAACCTCCAAAGGAAGGTGCCCAGGAGGCATCCTAATCAGATGCCCGAACCACCTCAACTGGCTCCTTTCGATGCGAAGGAGCAGCGGCTCTACTCCGAGCTCCCTCCGGATGTCCGAGCTCCTCACCCTATCTCTAAGGCTGAGCCCAGACACCCTACGGAGGAAACTCATTTCAGCCGCTTGTGTCCACGATCTCACCCTTTCGGTCACCACCCAAAGCTCATGACCATAGGTGAGGGTTGGAACGAAGACTGACTGGTAACTTGAGAGCTTTGCCTTCTGGCTCAGCTCCCTCTTCACCACAACGGTCCGGTACAACGTCCACATTACTGCTGATGCTGCACCAATCCGCCTGTCAATCTCCCACTCCACCCTACCCTCACTCATGAACAAGACCCCAAGTTACTTGAACTCCTTCACTTGAGGCAACAACTCATCCCCAACCCAGAGGGAGCAATCCACCATTTTCCGGTAGAGAAAATCTGATCCTTCTTTAAATGAAAACCTAAACAAAAATATTGTCAGAGTATATAATCTTGTTTTACATGGTTTTTGATAGCTGTGAAACGACTAAGTATCACCATTGCCTCCCATCATTACATTACACAGCATTACATCACGAAATCCCAAAAATGCTTCTTTAACTCCATTTTGGCAGACAAACCGTAATACAACAGATAGCTAGCTGCGCTTCGTTGGTTGTGTCGGTGGTCTTCACTGACTTGTATGGACACGAAAGGGGCTGCATTTACCTCATCTTGAATGTTCTGCCAAAGAGTGCCGCTTACTGCCAAGATTAGGTCCTTTTGAATACGGTTCCATGTTGCGGAAAACACTGAGGAAAGTTCAAGATGGGCCGCCAACTCCTGCTCTTTCTCCGCAATGAGGTTTAAGAGCGCCACATAGTTTCCCCGGTTTGATGAGCTGGTGCTTTCCTTGTTTCCTCTGAATGCTAATTCCTGTTTCCTTAAGTAGCAAGCAGCACGTGTCAAGTCCTTCAGAATCTCAGGATTTTCCCTCACCTTCGCATTGTGTGCACAGACTTGCTGTTTGTTGGCCTGGTTTAAAGCTAGGTTGAGCGGAGTGCAGTTTCCAAAGGTTTTCTATGCTACTTGATGTTGAATGTGTGAACTGGACCGGTCATGCTTGACTAGCGCTGCAGGCAGGTTGTCCAGGTCACACTAGCCGGCATCTACCCATACACTGTCCTGCTCTCTGGAAAACAGCAAACAAGGGAAGCAGTACAGCCTGCTGGTGGTAGCATCGGAGCCACAGCCACTCTGTCCTTATGTACCACTCCGGCTGCAATGATCGGATGATTTTCTGCCCTTTATGCTGGGGGGGTCGGGGGAGAGCTGGTGTAAGCCTGCCCTGCTTGATGACAAGTCATTTTTGCTGGTAATCCAGTTCATTAGCACTCTAAAGATGTACAATGGTCGACATTCCTGATTTTGCTCTGAAGTGTAGCTAAGCTGCTCAAATTCAAATGAGCTAGCTTGCTTCATTGATAGCACAAATATCTGTGACATTGTAGCAATTTTGCACCTTGATGGCTCTGATTGGCTCGCGCTCCCGCCATAAGCAGCGCCTTTCCTCGTCCCTTGATTTTGCCTTAAGCCTATGCAGTACGCATGCGCAAACTCCGAATTTCACAACGTTAAAGGCCACCCTGAAAAAAGCAGAGCCTACCCTTCCCACTGAAAAAGTAGGCAAGCTTGTGCGCTACACTGCGTTTCGCGCTTAGAAGTTTATGGACTTAAAAAGGACAAGGACATAAAAATATCATTAAAAATACGTCATAACACAGCATACTTGTAACTAGAGTGAGATTTTGATATGTTGTTATGAATTTGTTGTATGGTTATTTTGATGAGATTATCACACACACACACACACCTACCCTGCCTATGTCATTAGTGCGTGTGTGTGTGTGTGTGTGTGTGTTCAGGCCCAACACTTGTCTGCAGTGTTTACTGATACCCCACCACACCTCTGATTAAACGACAACCTTTCCTTTCCTTTGGTAATGTGAAGAAATACTGTTGTTCATTTTGTATTATGCAAATAAAGCTTTCTGAAATCAAAGTGACACAGAAAGAGAAAATGAGCGAGAGACAGAGAGAGAGAGAGAGAGGGAACTGAGATATAAAGGACACAGAGAAATAGTTGAAGAACATGGGGGAAACAGCATGCAAAAAGGAGAGCCTAAAAACATAGGAAAAAAAGAGAAAGGAGAGATAAAGGGATGGCATGAGAAAAACAAAATGGAAGTGAATTAATATCTTACAGTTTTTCTTGACTGTTTAAACACAAAACACAAAAACTGGTTCCTGTAGCACAAAACCCATACCCTTGTGTCGTTTCCAGAGACACACGTAATTTCCCATAACCGCAAACTGTATTCACCCGTTTCCACACGTTTCAACGTTCACACTCTTTCTGCAAAAGCCTACACAAAAGTGGCCAAATAAATCATTCATACATGCTCTCAACTCAAGTCACCACAAGCCAGACTCACCTTTCTCCAGGTGCAAACACTACGCCTCCGAATTGTTAACACACCGATCAGAAGCTGCAGGGTCAACAGGGCCTACAAGCATCGCCACGTGTTTTGGAACAATGGATCCTAACAATGCCAAAGTTGCAAGACAACAGAGGACGAGGACAACATCAACAAAGACAGGTCATCTCAGACAAAATCAGTGCCACCCTTGTTCATCCCCGCTCATATACATGGGAGGACTAAGCCGGACAGCTAGTGCAACCCAACCTGATCCGTTACACAGCTGCATCCACTTTCAGAAGGGAAAACAGGTAAATCTGCCTTGTTACTGTGCTACATGTGATGTTGTAGAGCAGGGATAGGCAACATGGTCCAGAAAGGACCGGTGTGGGTGCAGGACTTTGTTCCAACCAAGGAGTTACACACCTCAGTCTACAAATCAAGGTCCTTAGCGAAGACTATTGGTTGACTAATAGAATCAGGTGTGTAACTGCTTGGTTGGAACAAAGACCTGCACCCACACCGGTCCTTTCTGGACCATGTTGCCTGTCCCTGTTGTAGAGTATATAGTAGTATAGTATAGTAGAATGATTTCGTTGTAAAAGCTAATTATAAAGCACTGGTGGTGCAATGGTTAGCGCGGTCGCCTCACAGCAAGAAGGTCCTGGGTTTGAGCCCTGGGTAGTCTAAACTTGGGGGTCATCCCGGGTCGTCCTCTGTGTGGTGTTTGCGTGTTCTCCCCGTGTCTGCGGTGGGTTTCCTCCGGGTTCTCTGGTTTCCTCCCGCAATCCAAAGACATGTAGGTCAGGTGAATTGGCCTTACTAAATTGTTCCTAGGTGTGAATGTGTCAGGCCTGTGATGGCCTGGTGGCCTGTCCAGAGTGTCTCCACGCCTGCCGCCCAATGACTGCTGGGATAGGCTCCAGCATCCCGCGACCCTGATTGGGATAAGCGGCTTGGATAATGGATGGCTGGATAGTAGACAGAACCTCCGCTTTGTTCTCAGTGTAGTTTTTACCACTGTAATGGATGACCATAAGTGAGTAATGGTCAAATTTTATTTTTGCAGAACTGAGAGGCGGTCATTTATTGGAGGTAGCTAGAGACTTCTCACAGCTGAGCGGGAGACTGCCCTGGTCAATAGTGATTGCCCATAATGTCATCAGTTTGAGGGAAATTTTAAACCCAAATAGTTGAAGACCAGGTAGTCTTCCAAGGAACTGACAGCATCAGCATTTCCACCATTGACCGGATCATTCAGAAGAACCATGTTAAGGACAAAGTAGCTGTACCGTGTGCCTTTTGACAGGAATTCAAACCAAGTTAAGAACAGCGATCCCAATATGTGCACATCAGGGCGTTTCCAGGATCTGTGGACATTCGGGGCTAAGCCTGGACTTTTGCAGGGAGATCCGGGGGAACCTCCCCCGGAATTTTTTTTTTTATAAACAAGCTCTTTTTTTTTTAAACAAGCTCTATTTTGATGCTTTTTTATACACTCTGGCACCTTATTTACATTCAAAGTACACATCTTAACCTTTGAAATATTGAAATGTGTACCTCAGAAACTGTCGTTTACTCCTACTCTGGTAGGAATTTTCAAGTACCATGAGAGACACATTACAATGAAGGCGCCACAAAAGAGTTATATTTTTATATATTTTTCAGGAAGTCAAAATAATGCGATTTCAATATTTTTTTTATATTGTAGCGAATTCGGGGAGGGCAACCACAGGAACTGCCGCGGCGCGAGCGACACGGGTTCGCGTCCCGGCCGCAGCAGTTCCTGTGGTTGCCCCACCGAATTCGCTACAATACTTCACCGTTTTGTGTTGGAAACGTTGCCGTGTAAACGGCCCCTCATTTTACCATCGACGCTTTGCAAGCCAAGGAAGACCAGATCCAAGAGACTCGCAGCACGTCTAGGTGAGACCACACGTGATTGAGTTCACCGAGGCTTGTACAGCGCAACACGCAAAGTCGAAAACCAGGCAGCGGAAGAAGTTCAACCTGCTTACCGCATGCCAGAGGCGTCGGCAGACAACGGACGGCGATGTGGACAAGTGGGTGAAGAATCTGCCCGACAGACCACTCACCCAGGCGGAGAAAGACGTCCTTGCTAGGGGCCGAATTTTGCAGTCACGCCGAGGCAGATCCCTCTGGAACGGATCACAGCCACGGAATTGGCGACCCGTAACAACAAGATGGCGGACCCGGAAGCGGAGCAACTGCGGACGGAAGTTTCAGCCTGCCTCAGCAACGCGAAGGCGCCGCCGTCCAACACCAGCAGAGACGGGAGGAAAGAGCTCGCGACTCTCAGTAAGGACAGTAACATCGCCATCTTTCCGACAGACAAAGGCAGACGCACCGTTTTACTAAGCCAGACAGACTATCGTGAGAAAGTTATGACGTTACTGTGAACTACTAATAAGACCCGTTAGCCCAGCGGTTAGTGACGTCGCCTTGTGGTGCAGTACACCCGTATCGAATCCCGCACCGGGCAAGAAAATAACCGGTTACACTGGTGGCAGCGGTGGGATCCGGAAGTGTGCAGATCCTCAGAAGTCTCTTCGGAGCGCGGGAATAACAAAGCGCGAGGGCGCGCTTCCGGGGAGGGTGACGACTGTAAACTACTAATAAGACACGTTAGTCCCTAGCTAACGGATCTGACCCTTTAGCCGAGCGGTTAGTGAAGTCGCCTTGTGGTGCAGTACACTCCGTATCGAATCCCGCACCGAGCAAGAACATAACCGGTTACACTACTTAGCGTCATGAATACTTCCGAGCCCCCGAAACGAGATCCAGGCAGTGGTCACAAGAAAAACGTGGTAGTTAGAACAGGACAACGCTATTGACAGAATTTTGTACCACAGGGGAACCTACAACTAGTCTGTATGGTTTACCCAAGACACATAAACAGGTTCTGCCTTTACGGCCTGTTTGTATGATTAACTCAGTGACCTGTAACGTCTCTTAAGTTTCTGCCTTCTGTTCTTAACCCGTTGGTAGACAGTAATGAACATCACATTCAGAACCCTATGGATGTTGTGGATAAGGTGAGGGACATCGTTATGGAGGGGGCTTAAACAACGGTCTCTTATGATGTTAAGTCTCTCTTCACCTGCGTTCCTGTTGATGAAGCAGTGGAGGTAGTCCATGAAATTACAGGTTGACCCCACCTTTAGCAACAGGACCACCCTTAACACTGACCAAGTGTGTCTGCTCCTGAAGCTGTGTCTTCAGTCCATGTACTTCACATATGGGGGGAGGGGGCAGTACTATAGGCAGAAGCATGGGTGTGCTATGGGTTCCCCAGTCTCACCTGTCGTGGCCAAGTTGTGTATGGAGGAAGTGGAAAAGAGGGCTCTGATGTCCTATCCAGGGACACCACCTAGCCATTGGTTCAGATTTCTGGACGACACCTGGGTTAAAATTAAATCTCAGGACGTACCACATTTCACCGACCACATTAACTCTGTGGACAACCACATCAGGTTCACCAGGGAGGATGTGAAAAATGACAGGTTAGTCTTCTTAGACTGTGAAATTGCAGTTGGCGATGGGCGACATTTGATTGTTGATGTTTACCGTAAACCAACACATACTGATCAGTACTTAAGAGTTGACTCTCATCATCCACTTGAGCACAAACTAGGAGTTATCAGGACACTGTATGACCGAGTTGACACAGTGGCTGGGGAAGGGGAGAAATCCCACATTAAACAGGCCCTGGTTAAGTGTGGCATTTTCCGCCTCCAATTGATAGCAACAGTCGAGAGAGAGAGAACGACACGCAGCAAAAGGCCCGGGCCGGACCTGAACCCAGGCTGCTGCGGCAAGGATCCAGCCCCATGCAGCATGCACTCCACCAGGCGAGCCACCAGGGTGCCCAAGTGTGGTTATCCTAACTGGGCATTTGTCAAAGCCAGGAAGATGCCTAAACAGTGCACCAGCCAATCGAAGGGAGGAGAAGGACAACAGCTGCCTAAGCGTAAAGCAGTGGTGATTCTGTATGTGGCGGGAGTGTCGGAACAGTCGAGACACATATTTTCCAAACATCATGTCTCAAGTTGTTTTCAAACCCCAAAACAAACTGCAAGAAATTGGTGCACCCCAAGGATCGGGTCCCCCGGCACAAACAGCAATATAGTGTACACTGTTAACTGCCGGGAGGATTGCCGTGACTTGTACATTGGGGAAACCAAACAGATGCTGGCCAAGAGGATGGCACAACACAGGAGAGCTAACACGTCAGGCAGGACTCCACAGTCTACACCATCTACAGACCAGGACTCCACAGTCTACACCAACTACAGGCCAGTGGCCACTCTTTCAAGGATGAGGATGTGCGCATCCTTGATAGGGAGTTACTCTGGTGAACGGGGAGTCAAAGAAGCAATCTATGTTAAGAGGGAACGACCATCCCTGAACCGGGGGCGGGGGTTAGAGTACATCTGTCACCATCTTACAATGCTGTGATAGCAACTATTCCCCAATCCTCTGTGAATAGTACACATGGCCTTTGAAACTCTAGTTAAATGGTCACGCCCACATTTGCACATGACACCGATCGTTGTTTTCAGTCATTATGCCACTGTATTGTTTATAAGGGTGGGATACCTGCAGTCAGTTGAGACTGAAGAGGTCACTTAGATGATGATGAAACGTTTCTCCCACTAAACACTTGTGTCCAGATGAACTGATTCAACTTTCTGTAATTATACTGTACAGAATTTTTGCAGTATGTAGTTTATGGCCTATCTCTCCAGCCCATCAATACGGTACTGTATGGTAATGTTACAGTAACTGCAGCACACAATCTTTCATTCCAGTACAGTAGTACACTACAGTACTGTATTCATCTCATCTCATCTTCAGCCGCTTCTCCGGGGTCGGGTCGTGGTGGCAGCAAGCTAAGTAGGGCACTCCAGACGTCCCTCTCCCCAGCAACGCCCACCAGCTCCTCCTGGGGGATCCCAAGGCGTTCCTAGGCCAGATTGGACATGTAGTCCCTCTAGCAAGTTCTGGGTCGACCCCGGGGTCTCCTCCCAGTTGGCCGTGCCCGGTAAACCTCCAAAGGAAGGCGCCCAGGAGGCATCCTGATCAGATGCCCGAACCACCTCAACTGGCTCCTTTTGATGTGAAGGAGCAGCAGCTCTACTCTGAGCTCCCTCCGGATGTGCGAGCTCCTCACCCTATCTCTAAGGCTGAGCCCAGACACCCTACGGAGGAAACTCATTTCAGCCGCTTGTATCCGCCATCTTACCCTTTTGGTCACGACCCAAAGTTCATACTACTGTATTCATAGTACAGTAAAATGTGTGGGTTTTTTTTTTAAATTCTGTAGAGAATCTTTGAGCTGGATGCCATGGCTGACCCACACGAGTACATCTTCATCAACAAGGCAGGCTTCAACCTAACAAAAGGGGGTGCAACATCATTGGTCACCGTGCCATCATACAAGCGCCTATGTGCAGCCATCAGAAATGGTGACGTCTTCCACTGCCATGTCAGAGTGGGTCCATACAACACGGCACAGTAACGTTCTTCAACAGGAAGGGCAGCAAGGGCAACCAGAGCAAGCTCAGCGTGTTGTTGTCTGGGATAACGTGTTTCCATCGGGCTGCTCTGGTTTGCGCCTGGCTCAATGATCACCCCAGGATCACCCTTCTTTTTTTGCCAGCATATTTCCCATTCCTAAACCCGATTGAGGAATTTTTCCTCAGCATGGCGGTGGAGCGTGTATGACTAAACCTCCTACGCACAGCAAAACCTCCTGGAGGCAATAGTGGATGCCTGTGGTGATGCGCCTGTGGAGTCTATCCAGCGTTTTCTAAGGCACACAAGGGCTTTTTTTTTACCACGCTGGCTGGCAAGAGCAAACATAATGACGATGATGAGGTATTATGGCCTGACCCGGACCTGAGAGATGATGATGAGGGCGCTGCTGTTGAGTAACCTGTACATTTGGAAATGGCACTTTTGTAAATTAGGTATTTAAGTGTGCATGGACTCTTCCTCACCTGTTTTCAGCTTGACATTTCAAAGATCAGGTTTGTGACCAGAACAGCATCAACAGTAGTATCGCCTAATGTAAGAGGTGTTCATTACAGTGGTGTTTTAAGGTTCTCTCGTCAGGGTGTTCCTGATCCGGATAGTCAGTGCTGCGATGTTACACAGTTCCACACTATTTCTCTGAAAAGCTTTTCCACTTTGGTAGTGGTTTGGACACCCTGTGTGTGTGTGTGTGTCGTCTGAGGGCAAAGTTTGAATTGGGACTCAGAAGAAGGTGGGAAGATGGCGGCGTGAACTTACGTTTGCGGCGGCCTCACCCAGCACCGTCCGTGTGGCGTCTCTGTCAATGTCCCCGTTTGACGGCTGGGAGAGCCGGGTCTGCTGCGTCCTGTGGGCCCAGGGACCTGCCTGGAGCTGTACCCGAAGAGGAGACACCGAGGGGGGTCCGACAGGACATGGAAGCGGGGCAGGCTAAGCTAACCGCTAGCCCACGCAGACCGGCAGGTCCGACAGTCGTGCTGGCTGGCCTTCGTTCTCCTGGACAGTGTTGTGTTGGTGCAGTAGTAGTCTGACATATGTTTCGGATGTGCGTTTTTGTCTTTGTGTTGCACTGCTGTGGGCTGGGAGAACCGACAAATGTTCCTGATCCCCGAGAAGGTAAATGTTTGTACTGTTGGGCGTGAGTTGTTGGAGCCGTGTGTTGAGATTTGAGAAAACGGGGGAGTTGTTCCAGGAATTGTGTCTCGGCGACCGAGGAAAACCGTCACAGAAATCAACACACAACTTCTCTTTTGAAAACTTTAATTGGCATTATGGACAGAACTCTTGATTGGCGTAAAGAGACAAAACAAAAGAGCAACAGACCACCAGGAACACACGTGTGTGTCCGTTCCTGGTGTGTAAGCACATGACACCATGATATGCAACACAGCTAACACATGTAGGTCCCCATACAGCCGAGCGCGCCATGGTTCGGTCACGTGACCTGAATGAAGCCACGCCCCCAGGTTACCCACAGACCGACGCTGCACATGACACGTCAGTACAACATGTGACAAGTTCTCTTAAAAAATCAACACAATTAAAAAAAATCAGACGCGTACTTTAAAAAAACGAAAGTGAACCCCCACCCCCCCACCCCCACCCGGCTCTGGTGTTGTGTGCAGGAGCTGGATCTGATTTTCATTTGCGACCACATCAGGCATGAAACCCAGACACACACCTGTGGCACGAACACAGCACAATATGAAACAAAGTCTCACACACAAAATGTCCACATACAACTTTGTAGCAGCTTCCAAAACACAGCCGACATGTTGTCACATCACTAAAGACTCGAGTAAGAATGGTGAAGTGTAGGTACGAGGTCACACAAGGTTCGGTTCGGGGTTACGGGGTTAAGTTCGGGTTCGGGCGTGTGAGATGTGCGTTTACAACGCCATGTGATTTGTACATCACGTGGGCCGCTTGTTTCCGGTTTAGCATCACTGGAACGACCGGGATTTCACTCCTAACTGAAACGACCACAGGCGGTCAAAATGACCGCCGGCTTTTAAACTCTATATCGCGTCAAGATAAACACCCAATTAAGATAATGTAACGTGCATGGATAAGTAGACACGTTGGTCCTTAGTCGACTGGTTAACGTTGTTGCTTGCGGAGCGGGAGACACGGGTTCGCGTCCCGGTTGTGGAGGTACCCGGGCTGCCCCCTGAACTCGCTACAATATGAATGCGTTGCATATGTTAGTACGAGTGTTAAGAAACTAACTGACACCAGAATTAAAATTTTAACAACTATAATACTATTTCTTTTTTTTAATCATAATTACTTGTATTATTACTTTATTAATTTATTTGATAAATTAATTTATGAATTTATTACTTTTATTTCTACTTTATTTAATAAATCATTCAATTTAATGTATTTTATAATTTTATTATTCTAACTATAATACTATTTTTAGACAATTGAACCGTCAGAGAGACATAGTCGAACTTGAATAGCAAAGCTGAGAAAGTGAAAACATTACCTGAAATACAAAAGGGAAAACACACTGCTATTCTAACAAAGGTAACAAGGCCTATAAAAGGTGAAATGTCAAAACAAAACAATAGAAACTAACTATTGAAACAGTCCTAGACAACGAGCGGCACTTAAAACTACTAGAACGACCGTGGGCAGTCCTTTCGACCGCCGCAGTTTTTAAACTCTATATTCTGTCAAGATAAATACCCAGTTGACATATTAATGCAGTACATATGTTAGTATGTCTGTTTTGAAACTAACTGGCACCAAAATTAACAGTTTAACAACTTTAATACTATTTTCCAAACTATTTAAAGTGGCCGCTGTCCAACGCCTGTAAATGCTGCAGCGCGTCGGTGGTTGTCATGGTGCGTCTGAAACGGCGTCTGTAACCAGACGTGTTGGAAATGATCAAAAGTTTAGACTATTTGTGTCCACTGGAGGGCGCTAGTGTGCAGGACAGAGCAGTGAACTTCACGAAGGAAACGATGCGACCAACCAACACGCCTAATGAATAGTGGCATGACGCGCGCGATCACGCGCAAGTTACCAGCCGTCATTTTGACCGTCTACGGTCGTTTTGGGTAGATTTTATCACCACTTCTTTGTGCAATTGATTTAAAACTAATTTTAACGTAAATATATAACATTCTAGGAGCATTCAGGGAGCGGCAGGTCTGTATCTTTTTTCCACCAAGTTATTAAACTGAAGATGCGAAGCGGTCAACGTGACCGCCTGGTGCTGAAGAAACACGAGTCGCTGTGAGCAGCCGCACATCTGTGGTTTTAACAGTACTGACTGATGAAGCGGGTTACATGTAGTACTGGCTGATGAAGCGGGTTACATGTAGTACTGGCTGATGAAACGGGCTACATGTAGTACTGGCTGATGAAACGGGCTACATGTAGTACTGGCTGATGAAACGGGCTACATGTAGTACTGGCTGATGAAACGGGTTACATGTAGTACTGGCTGATGAAACGGGTTACATGTAGTACTGGCTGATGAAACGGGTTACATGTAGTACTGGCTGATGAAACGGGTTACATGTAGTACTGACTGATGAAACGGGTTACATGTAGTACTGGCCGATGAAACGGGCTACATGTAGTACTGACTGATGAAACGGGCTACATGTAGTACTGACTGATGAAATGGGCTACAGGTAGTACTGACTGATGACACGGGTTCATGTAGTACTGGCCGATGAAACGGGCTACATGTAGTACTGACTGATGAAACGGGCTACATGTAGTACTGACTGATGAAACGGGCGACATGTAGTACTGACTGATGAAACGGGCTACATGTAGTACTGGCTGATGAAACGGGTTACATGTAGTACTGACTGATGAAACGAGTTACAGGTAGTACTGACTGATGAAACGGGCTACATGTAGTACTGACTGATGAAACGGGCTACATGTAGTACTGACAGATGAAGCGGGTTACAGGTAGCATGGCCATGCATTTGTATTCATATGTAAGACGTTGATATGTGCATGTGTGTCTGACGTCAGTCATACAGTACTACATGTCACACAGTACTACACATGTCACACAGTAGTACATGTCACACAGTACTACACGTCACACAGTACTACATGTCACACAGTACTACACATTTCACACAGTACTACACATGTCACACAGTACTACACATGTCACACAGTACTACACATGTCACACAGTACTACACATCACACGGTACTACACATGTCACACAGTACTACACGTCACACAGTACTACACATGTCACATAGTAGTACACATGTCACACAGTACTACACATGTCACACAGTACTACACATGTCACACGGTACTACACATGTCACACAGTACTACACATCACACGGTACTACACATGTCACACAGTACTACACGTCACACAGTACTACACATGTCACACAGTACTACACATGTCACACAGTACTACACATTTCCCAGGTTCATGTTGGAATGGTCACGTGCCGTGTATTTTGGGAAACCCAATTGTGGTGTGTACTACCATCTCTTTGCCTATGAGACCGGGTATATAATGAGTTGTGAAGGGGCGGAGTCCACACAGGGGTAGGGGCGGGGCTATGAGAAGGCGGGGTATGATGGTTGGGTGGGATGGAGTGGTGTGTGTGTGTGTGTGAATTAATAACACAACAGGGAAGTACAGGGTAACGGAGTGGAGCTGGAATGGGGAGGAGGCCTTTGGTGGGGTGGGGTGGGATGGAGTGGTGTGTGTGTGTGTGTGTGTGTGTGTGGGGGGGGGGTCCTGCGATAGACAGCAGTGCGGTGGCAGACAGGGAGGGGTCTCCACAGACAGTTGGAAGGCATTAGGGAGTCAGACAGGGACGTGTCAGATGCAGCTGTTGCTGCGGCTGATTGATGCTCCTCCCCGATGGGAGGGCGCGGAGGCGCTGACCGGTGCCGGGGGAAAGGAAAGTTTGTCAGATTCAGAAGCCGCAACAAAGACACAAAGAATCAAACGTTCAACAAAAAGAGAAGAAGAAGAAGAAGACGAAGAAGAAGAAGGCCAGTGAGATGAACACTGATGAGGCTGAGAACACACAAACAAATCCAGGATCCACCACCGGTCACCGTCCTGCTGACACACCGACGAAGGATCAGCCTTCTGTTCTGGTCTTCTACACGGAAGAATACATAACGGATGCTACTACATACATACATACATACTATATATATATAGAATCATATATATATATATACTCATATACATATATGATTGTATTTACTATATAATCACACACACACATATATATATATGAGTGTATATATATGTGATTATATAGTATATAAAATCATATATATAATCATATATATACATGATTGTATATACTATACAATCACACACATATATACATATATTTATATGAGTGTGTATATATATAAAATCATATATATATAATCACATATATACACATACACACATATATATAAAACCATACATATATATATGAGTATATACGATTGTATATATTATATAATCATATATATAAAATCACATATATATGTGATTGTATATACTATATAATCATATATATATTATATATACACTCATATATAATCATATATATATATATATGATTGTATATACTATATAATCACATATATATATATATGAGTATATGAATATATATATATATATATATATATGATGTGAAGGTCGAGGTTAACATACCGAGCTAGAAAATGTATCATAAAAGTTGCACATTAAAAAAAGGAGTCAGGCCCTTCTCACTAAATTCCTTCTCCGTTAGCTTACGCAGGATCGGCGGCGCCGCCGTCCTCGCCGCATGTCGGGGTTCACGTACACGTCTGCAGCTACACGACACACTAAGATACTCAGACTGGGTTACTCAGACTAGGATATTCAGACGCGGCGCGGCACGCCGATACGTCACCACGGTACACACAACACGTCACGTAAGGCCTCGGACGATGGTGGACTTCAAACGCACGGGGCGCTCCTCGCTCCGCCCGCCGGCCCGGAGGGCGGAGCGAGACACGGCGAGTCGTACAGTACTGCTTTGACTTAAAGTGGGACAAACATCAACTCGCCCACTCCAACATCCTGTAAAGTAATTAGTGACGTTAAACATATTTACAGACGACCTGGGCTGCTCTCGGTATTCGTAGGTGTGTGTGTGTGTGTGTGTGTGTGTGTGTGTGTGTGTGTGATGTATCAGTGTGTGTGTTGTTTGCCCGATGACAACTTAAAGAAAGGCATACGTCCCGGGCCTAACGGCACCGGGCAGCGGTAGAAAGAGGAATCCCACGTCTTACAACGTCTGATTTAAAACTACCGAGGTGTAAAAGGAGAGCGGGCACCAGGGCGGCGCTCCTCTGCCCCGCCGGCGGAGGGAAAAACCGGGCGGCGGCGTGCGGTGGCGGTGGAGGGTGAACGCACAAAAACACACCCCTAAGACATCTGCCATACTGGTTTGTGCATGTGTGTGTGTGTGTGTGTGTGCATGTGTGTGTGTGTGTGTGCATGTGTGTGTGTGTGTGTGTGTGTGGGGACACCGGCAGGAAGTGGTGCATCGTTGCCGTTAGCTGCTAATGTCTGTGTGCATTAGCGGCGTTAGCATCATATCCTGGCGGGCTCAGAGTCTTTGTCCTCCAGCAGGTGGATGAACTGAGTGAAGGTCTCCTTCACGGCCTCCATGTTGTCCGTGCTGCTTCCGTCCAGGATCCAGCGCTTCCCCCTGGCCAGCGGCTCCAGCTCGAAGTACTTCTTGATCTGCCGGGAAACACAGAAGGTCAGGGGTCAACAGCAGCGCTCAGGAACCCCCCCGTGACGCCAGCACATCCACCCATCCCTCATCCCTCACGCCACCTGCTGATCCTGCTCCTCTCAGGGTGGCGGGATGCTGCAGCCTATCCCAGCAGTCACTGGGCGGCGGGCGGGGAGGCACCCTGGACGGGCCGCCAGGCCGTCATGCACACACACACACACACACACACACACACACACACACACACACACACACACACACACACACACACACACACACACACACACACACACACACACACACACACACACACATCCACCTGACCTACATGTCTTTGGACTGTGGGAGGAAACCCACACAGACACGGGGAGAACATGCAACCTCCACACAGAGGACGACCCGGGACGACCCCCGAGGTTGGACTACCCCGGGACTCGAACCCACGACCTTCTTGCTGTGAGGTGACCGCGCTAACCACCGTGCCGCCGTGATCAAGCGCGCCGTGAAGACACACTGAAATATATGATGTTTACTTGCTTTTGGGTGATCAAATGTTTTTATTTAAATGAAAAAGACACAAAACATAGTTCATACATGAGAGTCGGTGCAAACAATACTCATATTCTGTTTCAGGAACCGCATTCTGGAACACGATTAAATCACTGCGTTCCCAAGTATCAGTACAATAATGTCTTGTCTCGTCTTTATGCTCGCTCAATACTCCAGGAACATGACTCCGCAGGGGACACCACCTACAGTCTACACCCTTCTACAGCTCTACACCACCTACAGTCTACACCCTTCTACAGCTGTACACCACCTACAGTCTACACCCTTCTACAGCTCTACACCACCTACAGTCTACACCCTTCTACAGCTCTACACCACCTACAGTCTACACCCTTCTACAGTTCTACACCACCTACAGGCCAGTGGCCACTCTTTCAGGTATGAGGATGTGACCATCCTTGATAGGGAGGAACGCTGGATTGAACGGGGAGTCAAAGAGGCCATCTATGTGAAGAGGGAACCACCATCGCTGAACCGGGGGGTGGGGGGATGGGGGGTAGGGGTCTAAGAGTACATCTGTCACCATCTTACAATGCTGTGACTGCAACTATTCCCCAACCCTCTGTGAACAGTACACATGGCCGTTATAACTCTAGTTAGAGCTCACAGTAATTTGCATATGAAACTGGTCGTTGGTTTCGGTTGTTATGCAGCTGCGTTGTTAATAAGGGTGGAGACACCTGCAGTCACTGTATTGTTTATAAGGGTGGGGACACCTGCAGTCACTGTATTGTTTATAAGGGTGGGGACACCTGCAGTCACTGTATTGTTTATAAGGGTGGGGACACCTGCAGTCAGTTGAGACTGAAGAGGTCACTCAGATGGTGATGAAACGTATCTGTCATGTACTCACAAGATGTGTACATGTACTCACAAGATGTGTACATGTACTCACAAGATGTGTACATGTATTCACAAGATGTGTACATGTATTCACAAGCTGAAATGTCTGCACTGCAAAACACCGTCAGTCATCTGAGCTGCATTGAGATGGTGTTGTTCTCCATATCCATCACATACACCACCAAAATTCATTCATTCATTCATTAGTGCAGGAGAGAGGTGAAGAAGAGAGTGCAGGCAGGGTGGAGTGGGTGGAGAAGAGTGTCCGGAGGGATGTGTGACAGAAGGGTACCAGCAAGAGTTAAAGGGAAGGTTTACAAGATGGTGGTGAGACCAGCTATGTTATATGGTTTGGAGACGGTGGCACTGATGAAAAGACAGGAGGTGGAGGTGGCAGAGATGAAGATGATAAGATTTCCATTGGGAGTGATGAAGAAGGACAGGATGAGGAAGGAGTATATTAGAGGGACAGCTCAGGTTGGACGGTTTGGAGACAAAGCAAGAGAGACAAGATTGAGATGGTTTGGACATGTGTGGAGGAGAGATGCTGGGTATACTGGGAGAAGGATGCTGAATATGGAGCTGCCAGGGAAGAGGAGAAGAGGAAGGCCAAAGAGGAGGTTTATGGATGTGGTGAGGAAGGACATGCAGGTGGCTGGTGTGACAGAGGAAGACGCAGAGGACAGGAAGAGATGGAAACGGATGATCCGCTGTGGCGCCCCCTAACGGGAGCAGCCGAAAGTAGTAGTAGTAGGAAATTCATTCATTCATCTTCAGCAGCTTCTCCGGGGTGGGGTCACGGTGGCAGCAAGCTAAATAGAGCACTCCGGACGTCCCTCTAACCAGCAACGCCATCCAGCTCCTCCTGGGGGATTCCAAGGCGTTCCCGGGACAGATTGGACATGTAGTCCCTCCAGCAAGTTCTGGGTCTACCCCGGGGTCTCCTCCCAGTTGGCCGTGCCTGGTAAACCTCCAAAGGAAGGTGCCCAGGAGACATCCTGATCAGATGCCCAACCCACCTCAACTGGCTCCTTTCGATGCAAAGGAGCAGCGGCTCTACTCCGAGCTCCCGCCGGGTGTCCGAGCTCCTCACCCTATCTCTAAGGCTGAGCCCAGACACCCTACGGAGGAAACTCATTTCAGCCGCTTGTATCCACGATCTCACCCTTTCAGTCACTACCAGAAGCTCATGACCATAGGTGAGGGTTGGAACGAAGACTGACTGGTAAATTGAGAGCTTTGTCTTCCGGCTCAGCTCCCTCTTCACCACAACGGTCCGGTACAACGTCCACATCACTGCTGATGCTGCACCCCTCCGAGACTCGCCAGCTTAACGTGGTGGAGGGGTTTGTGTATCCCGGTGATCCTGGAACCTGTGTTGTCAGGGGCAATAGTCCCTGGTTGGGTCTCCCAAGGCAAACTTGTCCCAGGGGAGGGCCAGACTAAGAGCGATTCCCAAGAAACCCAATGAAATGACACCAGCAGAGTTACAGCACCTTGCCCGGAAAAGGGAAACCAGGGCCCCCTCCTGGAGCCAGACCTGGGACGGGAGCTCCCCGGCGAGCGTGTGGTGGCCGGGCCTTGGCCCATGGACTGGGGCCTGCCGACTCCTAGCACTGCAGACTGGTCCTCGGGACGCGGAACGTCACCATCAACATGAATCCAATAACTTTTCCTCCAGTTCAAGGCAACAAATGTGACCTGGTGCCACTTGAAGTTGATGGGGAAATGCAGAAAACAGTGATGATCTTTCACTCCTTTGGCAGAAAAACGCCGTGATAACTGACATAAAGTTGTACGTGGAGCCTGCTGTACACAGGTGTGCAGTTATCAGGGACTACAGCACAACACCAACACAACTTGTTGTTTCTGCTGTGCTTTCTTGTTTTTTTCTTCTTTAAACCAGAAAGTCAGCAAAAATCCCAGTTTTTATTTCCGCACTGAGGCTCCCACCAGGAGCTGCCAGGAAACACTGCCGTGGAAGCAGAATGACAGACCGAAGCTGGGCCACGGGGAACGACAACATCCAAATAAATAAATAAACAAACAAACAAATAAATAAAGGGGCCAAGAGCCCCCCCCACTGCAGCCCCCCGATCCACACCTAGATGACTTTTCCATGTGCAATATGTCTTCACACAACCCTCATAAAGCCACGCCCCCCCCCCCAAATCACTGACGCCAGCCTCCTCTGCAAACCACCATCCACCCGGGAGCATCCCGCCAAAACGTTGGGGGAGGGGGGGGGGACTACAACAAAAAAAATAAAAAAAGTATAGAAACTCCAGCATGGTGCTGAGAACTGGGAACAGTGTGGATGTTTGGCGTTGTGCAACCTCCTTCCACAACTGTTTATTATGAAGCTCATATGCTGGCTTTACTCAGGGCCTGGCTGCAGCTTTTTACTAGCTGGCAGTTCTTGACAACAGTTGCTGTGTGTGTGCGTGCGTGTGTGTGTGTATATGAGTGAGGGTATGTGTGTGTGCACGTGTATACGTATGCATGTATATGCGTGTGTGTGTGTATATACAAGTATGCAAGTGTGTGCATGTGTACGAGTGTGTGTGTGTGTGTGTGTGTGCTGGGGGGGGGGACAACCAGAACCAGCTGTTATGTAAAAAGACATGAAGTGAAGTGAAACAGTGTCTCACACCTCCAGAGAGCAGACCACAGGTTGGTTTTTTTAAGGTTTTCGGATATTTTTAAGGCGAGAATAATGAGAGGAATTTGATACGCCCAGCTGGGAACACGGGTTTGCTCTCTCTCTTTCTCTGTCTCACCTCTAACTCTCTCCCTGTCTCTCTTCTCCCTCTCACTCTGTCACTCTCGCTCTTCTCCCTCTCTCTCGCTGTCTCTCTTTCTCCCTCTCCCTCTCTGCCTTTCTCAAATTCAAATGGCTTTATTGACATGATGTAATGATGTACATATTGCCAAAGCAAGCGTTTAAAAATTGAAAAAGCCAAACATCTCTCTCCCTCTCTTCTCCCTCGCTCTCTTGCTCGCCCCGTCTCTCTCTCTCTCTCATCTATCTAGCAGATGACAGTTAATGTACAAAGACAGGACTTTGTAGTCCGAAACCACCTGAGGTGCTCCTAATGTCCTAATGAGAGCTGATTCACATCCTGAAAGCAAGAAAACTAGTTTTTTTTTGTTGTAATTTGTAAGGGTAGCAGCACTTAACAAGGTGCATGCACACGCACAAACAATGATGGTAAAGACAAGACATGATAGGTTCTTCTTTACCTGCTATTTTCAACTGATATTTCCTGCACAAATATTTCTCTGATTTCCATGAGATGTTTCCTGCAGGCTGCAGAACATGGTGCAGTGAGATGTTTCCTGCAGGCTGCAGAACATGGTGCAGTGAGATGTTTCCTGCAGGCTGCAGAACATGGTGCAGTGAGATGTTTCCTGCAGGCTACAGGTCATAGTGCAGTGAGATGTTTCCTGCAGGCTACAGGTCATAGTGCAGTGAGATGTTTCCTGAAGGCTACAGAACATGGTGCAGTGAGATGTTTCCTGCAGGCTACAGGTCATAGTGCAGTGAGATGTTTCCTGCAGGCTACAGGTCATAGTGCAGTGAGATGTTTCCTGCAGGCTACAGGTCATAGTGCAGTGAGATGTTTCCTGAAGGCTACAGAACATGGTGCAGTGAGATGTTTCCTGCAGGCTACAGGACGTAGTGCAGTGAGATGTTTCCTGCAGGCTGCAGAACATGGTGCAGTGAGATGTTTCCTGCAGGCTGCAGAACATGGTGCAGTGAGATGTTTCCTGCAGGCTACAGGTCATAGTGCAGTGAGATGTTTTCTGCAGGCTAAATAACATGGTGCAGTGAGATGTTTCCTGCAGGCTACATAACATGGTGCAGTGAGATGTTTCCTGCAGGCTACATAACATGGTGCAGTGAGATGTTTCCTGCAGGCTACAGGTCATAGTGCAGTGAGATGTTTCCTGCAGGCTACAGGGCATAGTGCAGTGAGATGTTTCCTGCAGGCTACAGGGCATAGTGCAGTGAGATGTTTCCTGAAGGCTACAGGTCATAGTGCAGTGAGATGTTTCCTGAAGGCTACAGGTCATAGTGCAGTGAGATGTTTCCTGCAGGCTACAGAACATGGTGCAGTGAGACGTTTGCTGCAGGCTACAGAACATGGTGCAGTGAGATGTTTCCTGCAGGCTACAGAACATGAGATGTTTCCTGCAGGCTGCAGATCACAGTGCAGTGAGATGTTGACTGCAGGCTACAGGACGTAGTGCAGTGAGATGTTTCCTGCAGGCTACAGAACATGAGATGTTTCCTGCAGGCTACAGAACATGAGATGTTTCCTGCAGGCTACAGAACATAGTGCAGTGTGATGTTTCCTGCAGGCTACAGAACATGAGGTGTTTCCTGCAGGCTACAGAACATAGTGCAGTGTGATGTTTCCTGCAGGCTACAGGACGTAGTGCAGTGAGATGTTTCCTGCAGGCTACAGAACATAGTGCAGTGAGATGTTTCCTGCAGGCTACAGAACATGAGATGTTTCCTGCAGGCTACAGAACATAGTGCAGTGAGATGTTTCCTGCAGGCTACAGAACATATTGCAGTGAGGAGGGAACAGTCATGCAAATGTCACATAAGGAAAGAAAACATGGCCGACAATCTGGTGTGATGATGCCAGTGTTTTTTTTTCAGCCATTCGATACGCGGTCACAATAACAGTTTGTCTTTTAACGGCTATGGTAAAACTAGAGCTGTCTCCTCTGCTTATCTTAACGTGTTTGAATCAAGAGAAGCTCTGCCTCGCCTTCTGCATGTGCGTGCTCAACAGTTTCTTTGCATTATACTTCTGGCCTTCACATGGAGCGTCTGTTCAGCAGCACATGTACCAAAGAAGTAACATTCATTTCTCATCCCCAAAAATAAACCAGTGCAGCAGAGCTTTGTACAATCAAAGAAGAAAAAAAAAGCTGGTCTTCATTTTGAACATTTGTAGGGCTTTTAGGCACCACATCATGATGTTTAAAAAAGAAAAAAGAAAAAAGAAAAAGGTTCTGAAAAACAGATTGACATTTGAACAGGTCCACACATTCAACATGGGATGAAGGTGGCAGATAACCTCGGCACGCTTCGGCTGTTGGTGTCGGTGCAAACGAGAAAGCGGTGGCGGAAGAGTCGTTCACCTTGGAACAGCAGCACACCGCTGCCTGTCACACAGGCAAATGACGTTTCAACTCCAAGCGAAATTGCTTTTGTCTAGACCTGGCTGGTCTGTCTGGCCCTGCCACGGTGTGTGGCATGACGAGGATGGGGAGGAGGAGGAGAGTGAGCGAGTGAGCAAGAGAGACAGAGGGAGAGAGAGAGAGAGAGAGAGAGAGAGGGAGGAGGGGCAGGGTGTTCTTTGTGTCTGCACAAATCCAGCCAGGCCAGTGAGTGGGAGAGCGAGCCCCGTCTCTGCCCCCCCTGAGCTGAGTCTCCGACCGGGTGTAACGTGAGTTTAATGACAGATTAAATCACCTCAGCCGCGTTTGGCCCAGAGGCCTGGCTGGAAAGCAGAGCGGACCCAAACAGTGTTAACAAATCTGTCTGGGTAACTCGAGCTGCCCTAGTCCCGGCTCTAGCCTCAGACCGAGACTGCAGACGATGCGGCTGGTTGCCTGTCTGTCTGTCTGTCTGTCTGTCTGGCTGGCCAGTTGGCTGCCTCGCCTGCCTGTGGCCCCGGCCCTCTCCTGGAGGCCTCTGGCCCTGCGCTGGCACACAGTCAAAGGGCCATCAGCGACCTCTGTGTGAGGTCAGATGGGCTCAGGCTTCTCTTTCCCTCCTCACCTCACATTCCCCTTCTCCATCGACATGGTGCCGTTTCTCGGCCGGGGAAACCAGCGTGTTTCCATCAGATGTGAGAGGCAAACGATTGCGTAACCGGATGAAGCCGCTCACTGGACGCTGTTTTTGCACAGTGCAAATATACAAAACCCTATTTATAGGAGAATCTATGAATAAGATAGTCCACATGAGTGGGGCTTGTAATGAGAACCAGTTATTCTCAACAATTTAAATATTGAAATATTGCCTTGAACTCTCCCCTCCCCCCTTTTCCTACCAACTGTACCTGGCCAATAACCCCTCTCTCTGGTCGCTGCTCCACCCCCTCTGCCGGTCCGGGGAGGGCTGCAGACTACCACATGCCTCCTCCAATACATTCGGAGTCGCCAGCCGCTTCTTTTCACCTGACAGTGAGGAGTTTCACCAGGGGGACGTAGCGCACGGGAGGATCACGCTATTCCCCCCCTGAACAGGTGCCCCCCGACCGACCAGATGAGGCGCTAGTGCAGCAACCAGGACACATACCCACATCCGGCTTCCCACCCACAGACACGACCAATTGTGTCTGTAGGGACGCCCGACCAAGCCGGAGGTAACACGGGGATTTGAACAGGCGATCCCCGTGTTGGTAGGCAACCGAATAGACCGCTACGCTACCCGGACACCCCCTGCCTTGAACTCTGTTGTGTGTGTGTTAACAGCCCACACAAGCTAGTGTAGCCAAAACTGTGTTAAGCTAACAACATCAACATAAATCTGTGATGCAAGGAAAGTGTCTGTAAGTAAGTAGGACAGCACCGCAAATTCCATCTTGAATTTTTTGCCACAAACGTCGGCTACCTTCTAAAGATGCTAGAGAACTAAAAAAAAGTAAATGTCATTGTGTAGTCGTTGTAAACCAGGTTTGAGAAAGGAAAACCCATTTATTGGATAGTAAAGGGTTACAGGTGTTTTGGAGCTGGCAAAATTTGCCCGACGGCGCATAACTATCCGAAAACCAGAGACAGAGCTGGAAGATGTGTCTCTTAAGAGCGAAACAACGACTTTCAACTTTATCCCAATTGGGGTCACAAGACGCTGGAGCCGATCCCAGCAGCCATTGGGCGGCAGGCGGGGAGACACCCTGGACAGGCCGCCAGTCCATCACATGTGTATTCAAACCCATAGAAAAAGAATAAGGTTACTAAAGCCATAGTTGTCATACAGAAGTGTAGTTGCATCTTGTTCCCAAAGGGGGCACAATACACTGCCTGTGCATCTAAAGTGGTAAAGGGCACTATGGCAGTTTTTTCCACTTCCTGTTGAGATCCCTTTCTGGAACGTGCTGTGAACGACGAAACAACCCTCGAATTCCCAACTGTGAACACGAGGAAAGGTACTTGTGTCGAGTAATTTAATACTGGGGAAAAATAAAAATAAAATGAATATTGGAGCTCTGGTGGGTTGCAGCACTGTTTCACTGCTAGTCCGCGCTAGCCACCGTGAAAAAAGAACACACCATACCTGCTGTGAAAGCTGAGTTATTTTTCATAAAAACCAACTGGGGTTATGATAATGTTGTCTAATGTTTGCAACGTACTTGGGTGTACATTGTGTTAACGTTTTAAAAAGATCGCTAGCTGATCGCTAGCTACTGCTAATCACTTGCTAAAGGCTAATCACTAGCTGCTGCTAATCGCTAGCTGCTGCTAATCGCTTGCTGCTGCTAATCGCTTGCTAAAGGCTAATCACTAGCTGCTGCTAATCGCTAGCTGCTGCTAATCGCTTGCTAAAGGCTAATCACTAGCTGCTGCTAATCGCTCGCTAAAGGCTAATCACTAGCTGCTGCTAATCGCTAGCTGCTGCTAATCGCTTGCTGCTGCTAATCGCTTGCTAAAGGCTAATCACTAGCTGCTGCTAATCACTAGCTGCTGATAATCGCTTGCTAAAGGCTAATCACTAGCTGCTGCTAATCTCTTGCTAAAGGCTAATCACTAGCTGCTGCTAATCGCTAGCTGCTGCTAATCGCTTGCTAAAGGCTAATCACTAGCTGCTGCTAATCTCTTGCTAAAGGCTAATCACGAGCTGCTGCTAAAGGCTAACCACTAGCTGCTGCTAATCGCTTGCTAAAGGCTAACCAATAGCTGCTGATAATCACTAGCTGCTGCTAATCTCTTGCTAAAGGCTAATCACTAGCTGCTGCTAAAGGCTAACCACTAGCTGCTGCTAATCGCTAGCTGCTGCTAATCGCTTGCTAAAGGCTAACCACTAGCTGCTGCTAATCGCTTGCTAAAGGCTAATCGATAAGCTAAGTGCCATCTTGTTTATATTTGCTCTCTGGTTGAGACGGAAGGTAGCGTGGTGACCTGTTACGGGTGCACGGCGCTTGTTCTGGTGCCACCGAAGCCTTCCGGTTTTAGTGGGGTGAACGCATGAGTGGTTTGCAGTTCAACCACATTGTGTTTGAACTGATTTTGGTTATTACAATGTACATGTTGAATAAATTAGTATTGATAATTTAATTCATATTTAAAGCGGAACATAATGATTCATGAAAAGGGGATATGTACAAGTAAAAAAGTGAAGGTAAACATTTCATTTATTAATGTTAAAACTGTGATATATTGTCCATCCATCCATCATCCAAACCACTTATCCTGCTCTCAGGACCGAGGGGATGCTGGAGCCCATCCCAGCAGCCATCGGGTGGCAGGCGGAGAGACACCCTGGACAAGCCGCCGGGCCATCACAGGGCAGTGATATATTGTAATTCATGTAACTGTAAATTCATTGTATATATTGTTAGTTATTGGCTATACGTTAAGGAATTCTAAATGAAGGAGAGAAGTTAATGAGGTCTGGTGTTAGAAAAAGAGGGAACAGGATAACTTCCTATTTTGCACTATATGTGTAGACTGGTTTTGGAACTACCAGACAGAATCTGGATCAGTGATGGTGAGCCCAGCCCAGTGAGACTGTGCATGGTCGTGGAAGCGGTGTGGCCTACCGTCAGATCTGTCCACAGAAGATGTCTGACTAGCTCCTTCATTCACTCAGACACCAGATAGGACCACGTACCCACTATTAGCACTACCCGGGTAGAAGTAGTTAACACAGACGCCACACACACACACACACACACAAGGACACTGAACCGAACTCCTGGAACTCCAGCTCACCTGCAGGAGCATCCGATCGGAAGCTTCCACTCAGGGGGGACTTATTCTCGTTTTATTTTGATATTAAAGGGCTCTATTTTTATTTTGTTTGTTTTATACAAACTGCAGTGCTACCTATGTTTTGTAAATCGTTAATTGCTCAGTTTTATTGCTAAGGGGCAATTGTCGACTGTTCAACTTCGTACCAACTCCCCTCGTGAGTCATTCAAGGCATACCGCTCCCCAAACCTAGGAAGATGTTAGCGTCTCTATTTAGGCTACTACTATCACTGGCTTCAGACTAGAGGCACTATATATATATATCTATATATATATATATATATATATATATATAAAAGAGAGAGAGATAATATTGAAAATGATTGTGTTCCTTTAAGAAAGGCCCTCTTATGGCCCTGAGAGAACCCCGTGACCTCATGGACGGGTGTATCCCCACTCGCTCTTAACCAGTGTGGCCCAAACTAGTTTCTTTAAGATTAAGTCTCCCTAAGCACACTTATGCTTGCTTAAGGCATTGCATGAGGCGCTGGGAAGGGTAAGCCCCACAAAGATGCGGTTGCCAGATGGCTCCAGGGATGACCACTGGGTCACCTAGTCTGGTCTCTTCTAGGTCATTCGGACCCCGGACCCGGCCTCGTGGGTGAGAGAAAGCAGCTTACGCTCAGGGAAGGGTGTCGAAAAGTCGCTCTCCAACCAACCGTGTCAGTGTCAAACGCACTGCTGCCGGCTGGAGCGACGCCAGCCTGGCCATCTGGGCGAACCTTTGTGGGGTAAACCATCAGATGCAGGGCAGCAGAGCGCTTGGTTTGGCAGCAGGCTTGCATTGAGAACAAACATAGAGAATTCAAAGCTTTATTCACCAGGTTTGCAGTGGCGCTGGGTGAGACGGAGAGTATTACTGTCACAGTAACCGTGGGGGGATTTTACACGACGTGGGTATATATAGTGACATCAGGTTGCATATGCAAGAACACGTGTTGAAGAGTCCAGCTGAGGCTCATCATACTGAACTGTCGGGTAATGTAAAGAATAATATCAAACCAAAACTAACTGTCCAGTAATACTCCCTCAGTATTAATACTGGAGTATTCCCCAGCCCTGGTTTGCAGAAAAGTCCAAGTTTTTGAATGCATGAATGTGAGGTATGTTCTTACATTCTTGGTACAGGTTTCACACAAGTCTGGGCTTGCATGTGTGTTGTTTACCACACAACTGGTTATTTTAAGAAATGTGTGAATTTATATATATATATAAAAAAAAGTATGGTGAGATTTAGAGACAAACTGTGCACATGACCGAAATGAGCCCGAGGTAGACGGGGGGGGGGTGAGAGGGAGAGAGAGAGAGGGAGGGGTGAGAGGTGAGAGACATATCAGTCATGGTGGGAAAGCGAATATAAAGGCCACTTAATTTGGTTTTGTCCCTATGGGAAAATGAGATCCAGGGCCAAGCGAGGGACAGATGAACACACGCTGCCAAACCTGAGCTGCCTCTGACGTCGCCTGCGTCCGTGACCGCTGTCGTCTTGTTTTTCTGTCCGATTCTTAATTCTGAAACCTGTCAACAGCAGCTCTTCGTGTTGGCTTCCAAAAGGGAAACTTTACACGCAAAAACACACCAGCGGTGGGACAAAATACTGCAGGAAGTGTCAGACAGACACACAGATAGAGACAGACAGACACACGGGCAGACAGAGGTAGAAAGAGTCAGACTGACATAGATAGACAGACAGGTGGACAG
Organism: Lampris megalopsis; assembly: GCA_022114975.2. Classification (NCBI taxonomy): domain Eukaryota; kingdom Metazoa; phylum Chordata; class Actinopteri; order Lampriformes; family Lampridae; genus Lampris; species Lampris megalopsis. The sequence goes on from JAJHIY020000591.1 coordinate 41,077, forward strand.
ACAGACAGAAAGAGAATCAGACAGACAGAGATAATCAGATAGAAAGAGATAGACAGATAGAGACCGACAGACAGACAGACAGACAGTCAGACTGACATAGATTGGCAGACAGGTGAACAGACAGACAAACAGAAAGACAATCAAACAGACAGAGGCAGACAGACACAATTAGACAGACTGGTGGACAGACAGATAAACAGACAGACAAGATAGACAGACAGACAGACAGAACCAGACAGAGTCAGACAGACATAGATAGACAGACAGATAAACAGACAGACAGACAATCAGACAGACAGACAATCAGACAGACAGAGTCAGACAGAGTCAGACAGAGTCAGACAGACATAAACAGACAGACAGAGAGACAGAACCAGACAGAGTCAGACAGACATAGATAGACAGACAGATAAACAGACAGAGTCAGACAGACATAGATAGACAGACAGATAGACAGACAGAGACAGACAGACATAGATAGACAGACAGACAGAGACAGACAGACAGAACCAGACAGAGTCAGACAGACATAGATAGACAGACAGATAAACAGACAGACAGAGATAAACAGACAGAGAGACAGACAATCAGACAAAGTCGGAGTGACATAGACAGGCAGACAGGTGAACAGACAGACAGGTGAACAGACAGACAGCTAGATGGTGTCAGGTGGTGTCTGACCTGTCTGTACGACTAGTCACAGTTACGTTAAGCTCCACCGCTCTGGCAAACCAGCGTCAGAGACTTATGACAACGTACGGGCATTCTTGGCACATGCGTCCAGCTGCATCGGTCAGCATGTGCCAGATGACTACATGTGACGGTCACCACCGGGGTCACGCGGGGGTCAGTGGGACAACCTGGCTGCATGAGAAAACCTTGGCTGCGGTCTGCTGCCAGCGGGGGCCTCGCCCTGGCCTCCTGACCAACTGAGCACACCATGAAGGGATGAGCAGAGAGAGAGAGAGAGAGGTAGAGAGAGAGAGAGAGAGAGAGAGGTAGAGAGAGAGAGAGAGGTAGAGGTAGAGAGAGAGGTAGAGAGAGAGGTAGAGAGAGAGAGAGAGAGGTAGAGGTAGAGAGAGAGGTAGAGGTAGAGAGAGAGAGAGAGGTAGAGGTAGAGAGAGAGGTAGAGAGAGAGATAGAGGTAGAGAGAGAGAGAGAGGTAGAGGTAGAGAGAGAGGTAGAGAGAGAGGTAGAGAGAGAGAGAGAGAGGTAGAGAGAGAGAGGTAGAGAGAGAGGTAGAGAGAGAGAGAGAGAGGTAGAGAGAGAGAGGTAGAGAGAGAGAGGTAGAGAGGTAGAGGTAGAGAGAGAGGTAGAGAGAGATAGAGAGAGAGATAGAGAGAGAGAGAGGTAGAGAGAGGTAGAGAGAGATAGAGAGAGAGATAGAGAGAGAGAGAGAGGTAGAGGTAGAGAGAGAGGTAGAGAGAGAGAGGTAGAGAGAGAGGGAGAGAGAGGTAGAGAGAGAGAGGTAGAGAGAGGTAGAGAGAGGTGTAGAGAGAGGTAGAGGTAGAGAGAGGTAGAGAGAGAGATAGAGGTAGAGAGAGAGAGAGAGAGGTAGAGAGAGAGGTAGAGAGAGAGAGGTAGAGAGAGAGAGAGAGAGAGAGAGAGAGAGAGGTAGAGAGAGAGAGAGAGAGGTAGAGAGAGAGAGAGAGAGAGAGAGAGAGAGAGAGAGAGAGAGAGAGAGAGAGAGAGAGGTAGAGAGAGAGAGAGAGAGAGAGAGGTAGAGAGAGAGAGAGAGAGAGAGAGAGAGAGATACCGGTTGTGCATTGTTGGCTACTGCCAGATGTGATGCTGTAAGAAAACACTATAAAGGCTGACATACAAATGGAAATAACAAATTTCCTCATCAGCATTTTTTTTGGAGGGGGCGGGGGGGCTAAAACACTAAAAAACAGGGAGAGGAGTTGGGGCATTAAAAGGGTGGCAGGGGCATCCGGGTAGCGTAGCGGTCTATTCTGTTGCCTACCAACACAGGGCTCGCCGGTTCGAATCCCCGTGTTGCCTCCGGCTTGGTCGGGCCTCCCCATAGACACAACTGGCCGTGTCTGTGGGTGGGAGGCCAGATGTGGGTATGTGTCCTGGTCGCTGCACTAGCGCCTCCTCTGGTTGGCCGGGGTGCGTGTTCTGGGGGGGGGAACTGGGGGGAATAGCGTGATCCTCCCACACGCTACGTCCCCCTGGTGAAACTCCTCACCGTCAGGTGAAAAGAAGCGGCTGGTGACTCCACATGTATGGGAGGAGGCATGTGGTAGTCTGCAGCCCTCCAGGATCAGCAGGGGGGGCGGAGCAGAGACCAGGACGGCTCGGAAGAGTGGGGT
>JAJHIY020000592.1:0-5000 GCA_022114975.2 Lampris megalopsis
CACGACACGACGATGTTCATGCGGACCAGCCTGAAAGGAGTGGAAGAGGAGAGGGAGAGAAATCTCGATATGAGAGAAAGGGGGTAAGGGAGAGACACGAGAGAAGGTGGGGAGGGTGGAGGGGACGAAGAGGCGGAGGACGCCCTCATTTGCCAGAGAAGAAAGAGGGAGAAGTAAATTATTTAACGCCGTCTTTTGGCCCGGAGAAGGGAGAGCATTTCTGAGGCGAGGAGAAGGAGGAGGGGAGGAGAGGAGGGCTAGAGAGAGAGAGAGGAGAAGCAGAAGGCTGATTATCACTCGTTTGGCACAGATTGGACGCTGACGCTTGCACGTGCACGCCCGCGCGCGCACAGCGGACCGGAGGAGGTGGAGCGGTCACACATACGGAAACGCTAATTATGTGTTTGCCTTCACACTCGTATTCATATTCATTCATTATCAGAGAGACGCTCCTTCATCCCTCTCTCTCTCGCTCTCTCTCTCTCTCTCTCTCCCTCTCTCTCTCTCTCTCGCTCTCTCTCTCTCTCTCTCTCTCTCTCTCTCTCTCTCTCTCTCTCTCTCGCGCTCGCTCTCTCTCTCGCGCTCTCTCTCTCTCTCTCGCACTCTCTCTCACTCGCTCTCTCTCGCTCTCGCTCTCATCGCTCTCTCTCTCTCTCTCTCTCTCACTCTCTCTCTCTCACTCTATCTCTCTCTCTCTCACTCTCTCTCTCTCTCTCTCTCGCTCTCTCTCTCCCTCTCTGACACATGTCAGATCCACCCACACATCTCAAACACCGAGTGCCAAAGATGCAGTTTTTGAAAGCCTCCTTTGCTCTCTGCCTGTTTCACACACACACACACAAACACACACACACACAAACACAGACACACAGACACACACACACACACACAAACACAGACACACACGTGTGTGTGCGGGTACAGGAATATGCATATGTGAACCCTGCGCTGATATATCAGGGAGGGCTCTACAGTGATGCACAACAAACACACACACTAACACACACACACTAACACAAACACATTAGCTGTCCTCCTTTGCGCACATTTTCCAGAGGATCAATTAATTTTTATGAAACCAGTCACACTGCCTGGTCTCTCTCTCTCCCTCTCTCTCTCTCTCTCCCTCTCTGTCTCTCTCTCTCTCTCTGTCTCTCTCTCTCTCTCTCTCTCTCTCTCTCCCTCTCTCTCTCTCTCTCTCTGTCACACACACACACACACACACACACACACATGATCACACAAACAGGAACGTCTATGTAAACACCTTTGTGCCCCACACTTTTACACTGTCCATCATAACCCCTCATCTCTCTCTCAATTCCACACACACACACACACGCACGCACACGCACACACGCACACGCACACGCACACACACACATGCATTAATATACAGCTTCTCAACAAGCAGTGGGCAGGCAATTCAAAACACGTCCTCTCTCTCACAGACACACACACATAAAGACATAATACGGCAGCGTCTTTGAAAGAACAGGGGTGTGTGTGAGGGAGAGAGAGAGGGAGAGAGAGGGGGAGAGAGGGGGAGAGAGAGGGTTTGCTGTCGTTACCTGCTGCCCGTGTCTTCAGCTTTCCACAGCAACCGAGAAAATACCGGAGAGGCAGAAGGGAGAGGTAGTGGGGCGAAGTGGAGAGAGACGAGGAGGGAGAGGGAGGGGGAGAAAATGTGTGACACGGAGGGGGAGGGGAGATGGCGAGATGACACAGAAGAGGGGAGAGAGAGAGAGAGAGAGAGAGAGAGAGAGGAGGGGAGCGGAGGAAGGAGGACTTGAGTGGGTAATTAAAAGGGAGGAGAGGAAAGAGGTGGAGAGGAGGAATGAAGGGATGAGGATGGGGTGCAGCGCTTCCCTGCCAAACAGAGAGAGAGAGAAGAAGAGAGAGAGAGAGAGAGAGAGAGGACTAACAAATGTTTTCTCTCTCTCTCCCTCTCTCTCTCTTTCATTCTCTCTCTCTCTCTCCTTCTCTCTTCTTCTCTCTCTCTTCTTCTTCTCTTCTTCTCTCTCTCCCTCTCTCTCTCTCTCTCTCTCTCTCTCTCTCTCTCTCTCTCTCTCTTCTTCTTCTTCTTCTTCTCTTCTTTCTTCTCTTGGCTGGTTCTTGAGCTATATCATTATCTTGTCTTTCTCTCTCTCTCTCTCTTTCCCTCTCTCTCTCTCTCTCTTTCTCTCTCTCTCTTTCCATCTCTACACCTCTCTCTCTCTTTCCATCTCTCTCTCTCTCTCTCTCTTTCTCTCTCTCTCTCTTTCCATCTCTACACCTCTCTCTCTCTTTCCATCTCTCTCTCTCTCTCTCTCTTTCTCTCTCTCTCTCTTTCCATCTCTACACCTCTCTCTCCATCTCTACACCTCTCTCTCCATCTCTACACCTCTCTCTCCATCTCTACACCTCTCTCTCTCTCTTTCTCTCTCTCTCTCTTTCCATCTCTACACCTCTCTCTCCATCTCTACACCTCTCTCTCCATCTCTATACCTCTCTCTCCATCTCTACACCTCTCTCTCCATCTCTACACCTCTCTCTCCATCTCTACACCTCTCTCTCCATCTCTACACCTCTCTCTCCATCTCTACACCTCTCTTTCCATCTCTACACCTCTCTCTCCATCTCTACACCTCTTTCCATCTCTACACCTCTCTCTCTCTCTCTTCCCATCTCTATACCTCTCTCTCTCTTTCCATCTCTCTCTCTCTCCACCCCCCCCCCTCTCTCTCGTGGTCGTGGGGTCCAGCGTACGAGGCGGATGTATACGTCGTTACATAATCGGACCTACTCCTCATGCAGACACGATGATGCAATGTGTGTACGCGTGCGAGTGCGCGTGCGAGTGTTCACGTTTACGCGGGTGCTCGTGCGCCCTCGGATGCACACGTGCGTCAGCACACGCGTCAGCGTGCATGAGTGTGGGGGGGTGCGCGTGCGTGTGTTCAACGAGCACGTTTCGAACGCGTGTCGTTTCGTGCAGGAGCCACAACAAGCGTGCCAGTCAGAAGTCGTGCAACCAACACACAGCTGACGTCATCGTGGCGTCTGCGTTCCCCGCCGCTGTGACGAGAGCCTCCCGCTGTGATCTGACACGGCTTACGTCACGTCGTCATCGACGCGTGTGACGGGTCTGAACCTTCGCGGGCTGCAGTGTGACGTCACATGAGTACTGACCCCCGTCGTTCAGCGGGGTAAGTGACGGGAATAGATCCAAATTGGCAAGAAAAACCAATTCAAACCGGAAGGTAGCAGATAAATGTCGTGTGTGCCGACACGTGGCAAACGGGGTGGGGGGGGTGTGGGGTGGGGGGGTCGCTGAGTGCTCGTGATCGACACAAAGTAAACGACCGTGGACGCTGCAGCGTCGTAAAGCCAGTTGCAGCAGTGTGCCCCCCCCCTCTTTTTCTCCCCAATTGTACCCGGCCAATTACCCCACTCTTCCGAGCCGTCCCGGTCGCTGCTACACCCCCTTTGCCACATGCCTCCGCCGATACATGTGGAGTCGCCAGCCGCTCCTTCTCACCTGACAGTGAGGAGTTTCACCAGGGGGCCGAAGCACGCGGGAAGATCACGCTTGTAACGACCACGGATGACCAGACTCACTGGCTAACTACCCCGATAGCAAAGAAGCTTTGGCCCAAGGATGGCCCACATCTGCAGTTATCTTACGGCCCACATTTGGCCTTGAATGACGGCGCTGACTCAGGCTGAGTGTGGCGGCCTCAACTCAGCCACGCCTCAAGACATTTGGGCCTCTTCTGGCTCACACAGTATGTGCTGTAACCAAGTCAAGCCCGGTTCCTTACATCTGGGCCATGTCCGGCCCACACAACACTTGCCATAACCCAAGTCAGGCACGGCTTATGACATGGCCCAAATGACTGGTTAACGTAGTTACCCGCGGTGCACCCCGGCTGACCTGAGGAGGCACCAGTGCAGTGACAAGGACACATACCCACATCCAGCTTCCCACCCACAGACACTTGTGTCTATAGGGATGCCTGACCAAGCCGGAGGTAACATGAGGATTCAAACCGGCGATCCCTGTGTTGGTAGGCAACGGAATAGACCACTACACCACCCGGATGCCCCATTCACTTCTATGTTTAACAGTCATAACGCTCCTTTGAGGACTCGGTTTTATTCCCTCCACCAAGACACAACCCAGACGGCATCCGGATGTGGGCCACCTCAGGCAATGATGCAGCACCGGTGGTCTTCTTCTGGCCCTGACAAAATGGACGTGACCCTGAAGTGGCCCGTGTGGTAGATGGTGAATATGGCCCAAATATCACAAAACAAATATGGGCCACCTTTGGCAAATATGTGGCCTGGTTGTGGCCCAGATCTGGCAATCAGGAGTGGACCGCCCAAGTACCATCATTCCACGCGGTATGTGGGCCGGATGAAAGCGCCGGCGTGGGACGGGTCTGGGCCACAGCAATGTTGCTATCTGGGAGGGACGCACCTTGAGTGTGTGTGTATTTTAGTGTGCCGGCCGGATGAGGTCGTATGCGTTCATGTACTTAACCTGGTCTGTTTCAGGTCTTACTTTGGCGAACTATTCAGCAACCGCAGTGAATCATATCCAGTGAAGGACGTGTTGTGTGTCTGATGCCTTTTTCAACATGTCCGCCAGGTTAACGTTGGGCCGTAGTCGTCACTGACGTCACAGAAGAGCAGAGGGCAGCACGTGGGTAAAAATAACACACGTTGCCTTCATGGTGGTCATGTTGGGGACTGGTGGAGTCGAGCAGGGAGGATGTGTTTGTTTGTGTGTGTGTGTTTCAGCAGTATCATGACACACTGTGTCCTTGCTGCTCTGAGAAAACAGAGGCAGACTGGCCGACTTGGTCATGTCTACTGTTCATGTCTACTGTTCATGTTTACTGTTCATGTCTACTGTTCATGTCTACTGTTCATGTCTACTGTTCATGTTTACTGTTCATGTCTACTGTTCATGTCTACTGTTCATGTTTACTGTTCATATCTACCGGTCATGT
>JAJHIY020000592.1:10000-43350 GCA_022114975.2 Lampris megalopsis
TCACCTATATAAAAACATTTCTGGGACTTAGAAATGTTTTGGCATTATGCAAAATATATGCATTTTTGCAAAAGTGCACTTATGATCCTCATTTTTCTTTGGAGGTGGTAGGTATTGTTCCAGAGAGGACCAGAAAAATAGCAGAAAATTAAAATATAATCATAATAATTATGCATAAATATGGAAAATATGCATTTTTCTAAAAATGGCTAAAAACCACTTTTCTCGGCGTTTCAGGTGATTCTGAGCATTGGGTGGGGGGGGGTTGGAGTGGGGGTCGGTTTAGGGGCAGGGGTGAGGCGGTTAGCTGGCAGGAGGAAGAGGAGGGAGATTTAGACGGGCGGATCACCAAACCGCTACATTGTAGCGGGGTTCTCCTAGCGATAAATATTTCTGGAGGGTGAAGAAGAGGAAGGAGGAAGGCGGAGGATGGCGAGGAGGAAGAGGAGGAGGCGGAGCTTCGCCTCCCGAGCCCGGAAGTGCGGCGGCTGATTGGCAGTATCAACGCCGCAGCGTCAGGGGCGGACGGACAAGGTAAGGCGGCCGTCACCGTCTGTTTTGGATGAATCCCGGGACGCGTCCGGCGGGGGTGAGACTGGTTGTGTTCGGGTCGGCGTTGTGAGCGCCGTGTCCGTCTTTATAAGAACCGAGCCGGGCGGGGCGTGAATGGAGCAGCGGCCGGCAGCACCGCAGTGTACCTGTCAGGGCGGACCGCCTCCGCCCCGTTACCCTTCACGCCTCAGCCCGGCGGGTGCGTGAGTTCCCCTCCGCCGGCGGAGGGATATCCCTCCGCGTGGTGAAACGTCGGCGTCGGTGGGTGTAGTTTATGGGCGGGGGTCCGGCGCTCCTGGTCGGCGGTGGATCGCCCGAGATTTACCGTCAAGTTTCCGGCGCGCCGCAAAACAGCAACGTCTCTAGTCCGTAGCAGTGGTTCGTCTGCCTCCTTGACTCTGCGCTGTTACGCTAAGCGGAAGTGGCTGTCAAGCATCTTCATCATCTTCTTCTTCATCTTCCTCCTCATCGTCAGCTGCTGCGTTACAGGCGCCGCTTCGTCATCACCGTCTCCAGGGATGAGATCCGGATTTTGCCGTATGGTGATACACAATTTAGTTGTCTTGCTGAAACGAGGCCTGGAGTGTTTGGGGGGGGGGTTTATTTGACAGCCAGTTCTGGGTTTGATCTTGTCCTTTACACCACCGGACAGGTCAGTGTGGCGGACCTCCGCTGGATTCTCCAACATGGCGTCATGTGGGGGGGGGCAGGTGTGGTGGGGGGGGGGCAGGTGTGGTGGGGGGGTCGCAGGTGTTGTGACGTGTGTTTTGTGTTGTGACGTACGTGTGTGTCGTGTTGCGTTCCCTCACGGTTATAATGTATATTATTATATTTCCCATATCGCCCAACTCTGGCCAGCTGCTGGCCTGCGGGGGGTTGAAAGGTTGACTTTTCTTGTGGTTTTACTGACTTGTTAACTTGTGCGGGTCCGGCTGTTAAAATGCGGGTCCGGCTGTTAAAATGCGGGTTCGGCTCTTAAAATGCGGGTCCGGCTTGTTAAAATGCGGGTTCGGCTGTTAAAATGTGGGCCCGGTTTGTTAAAATGCGGGCCCGGCTTGTTAAAATGCGGGTTCGGCTCTTAAAATGCGGGTCCGGCCTGTTAAAGTGCGGGCCCGGCTTGTTAAAATGCTGGCCCGGCTTGTTAAAATGCTGGCCCGGCTGTTAAAATGCGGGCCCGGCTTGTTAAAGTGCGGGCCCGGCTTGTTAAAATGCTGGCCCGGCTGTTAAAGTGCGGGCCCGGCTTGTTAAAATGCTGGCCCGGCTGTTAAAATGCGGGCCCGGCTGGTTAAAATGCGGGTCCGGCTGGTTAAAATGCGGGCCCGGCTGTTAAAATGCGGGCCCGGCTTGTTAAAATGCGGGCCCGGCTTGTTAAAATGCGGGTCCGGCTTGTTAAAATGCGGGTCCGGCTTGTTAAAGTGCGGGCCTGGCCTGTTAAAGTGCGGGCCCGGCTTGTTAAAATGCGGGGGGGCCGGCTGTTAAAATGCGGGCCCTGCTGTTAAAATGCTGGCCCGGCTTGTTAAAATGTGGGCCCGGCTTGTTAAAATGCTGGCCCGGCTGTTAAAATGCGGGTCCGGCTTGTTAAAATGCGGGCCCGGCTTGTTAAAATGCGGGCCCGGCCTGTTAAAATGCGGGCCCGGCTGTTAAAATGCCGTCCCGGCTGTTAAAATGCCGGCCCGGCCTGTTAAAATGCGGGCCCGGCTTGTTAAGATGCGGGCCCGGCCTGTTGGAGTGCGGGCCCGGCTGTTAAAATGCGGGCCCGGCTTGTTAAAATGCGGGTCCGGCCTGTTAAAATGCGGGTCCGGCTTGTTAAAATGCGGGTCCGGCTGTTAAAATGCTGGTCCGGCTTGTTAAAATGTGGGCCCGGCTTGTTAAAATGCGGGCCCTGCTGTTAAAATGCTGGCCCGGCTTGTTAAAATGCGGGCCTGGCTGTTAAAATGCGGGCCCTGCTGTTAAAATGCGGGCCCTCTTGTTGCACTGGTGCGGCTCGGACCACTGGACAAAGCTGATGCTGGTAGCGAAGCAGATGGTTGGAAACTGAAGTTCTTTCCACCAAGTGGGTTCTACAGGTGGTCGTTCTTCACAGATCTGCCCACTCAGATGGTCCTAAAGACACATCATGTGAATGGTATTTTAACGTGCATGGATAAGAAGACACGCTGGCCGCTGACTGGCGGGATTTGATCCTTTAGTCGAGCGGTTAGCGACGTCTCCTGCGGTGCGGGCGACACGGGTTCGCGTACCGGCCGCGGCAGTTCTTGAGCGTTGCCCCCCGAATTCGCTACAATAGCTTTTAGGAGTCAAGTCATATTTTTGGTTGTTGTATAGTCTTAACAGTGGAGCCCCTTAAGGGCTTCACTATCATATCACCTCCTCTGGCAGGTGTAAACAGAATGACTGACAATGCCCTGGACTCTACTGACTCCAGTCTAACACAGCTTCTGCTGTTGCCATTTAGCATCTCGTCCACTTAGCGTTGTTCCAAATCACGACCGAGTGGTTAAAAACAAACGCCCGGTCATGAAGTTGCAGCCCAGGACCCCTTTCACCATTGTCCCCCTTAATTGACTGATAGCCCAGTTATGTGTATTGCTCATCGTCTGGGTCAGTCACGAGGGGTTAGCTAGTATGTAGTAAACACTGCCTTACACAGCCTCCTCTGTCCACGCTGCGAAAGCCCATTGTCCGACCCGCAGTCTGGCTGTGGAGACTGGTGGGATTCCATCCCTCCCAACACTTGTTTGGTTTTTTAGCACCGGCAGAACGCTGGCTCAGGCCAAGCTAGGTCACATAGCGTGAACCGGGGTGTTTATATGCCAAACGAAGAGCCAGCAACCTGGCTAGGACATGCACGACATTGTCAAAAGTATGTGGACGCCTGGACATCACGTCCATATGTGCTCGTTGAACGTCTCGTTCCAAAACCGCGGGCATTAATATGGAGTTGGGCCCCCTCTTTTGCTGCTGTAACAGCTTCCACTCTTCTGGGAAGGCTTTCCACCACCGCTGCAGGGATTCGCTCCCATTCAGCCACAAGTGCATTAGTGAGGTCAGGCAGAAGGCCTGGCTCACAGTCGGGAGGTCCGGTTCATGCCAAAGGTGTTGGATGGGGTTGAGGTCGGGGGCTCTGCAGGCCGGTCAAGTTCCTCCACATTAAACTCGGCAAACAGTTTTTGTGCTGACGTTGCTTCCAGAGGCGGTTTGGAGCTCGGCAGCGAGCGCCACAACCGAGGACCGACTATTTTTTACGTGCTACGCTTCAGCACTCGGCAGTCCCGTTCTGCGGTCTCGTGTGTCCTACCGCTTCACGGCTGAGCTGTTGTTGCTCCGAGACGTTTCCGTTTCACAAAAACAGACTTACAGTTGACCGGGGCAGATCCGGCGAGGCAGAAATTTGACCAACCGACTTGTCGGAAAGGTGGCATCCTATGACAGTGGCACGTTGAAAGTCACTTGTGTAAACACAGCATCCATTGCACGTGGTGCATCTTGGGAGAGAGATCCTCCTCTGTTGCTCTCCCTGAGGTTTCTTCCTGTTGTTTTCTCCCTGTTAAATGTTTTTTTTAGGGAGTTGTTCCTTATCTGATGTGAGGGTCTAAGGACAGGATGTTGTGTTGCTGTAAAGCCCCTTGAGGCAAATTTGTGATATTGGGTTATACAAATGAAATTGACTTGACTGAGCTCTTCGGGACGACCTGTTCTTCTGCCACCGTCTGTCTGTAGAGATTGCGTGGCTGTATGCTTGATTTAATGCAACTGGGAGCAATGAATGTGGCTGAAAATGGCCAAATCCTTTAATTAGGAGGGGCGTCCGCGTGCTTTTGGCCATAAAGTGTGAGTCACACAAGGGTGGGCTTCGTCTTGTGTCTGGTATAGTGGAGGGAAAAATCAATTCGGTGCAAAATTGCGACACTAAGCCGTGACAGGTTAACTATCGCAGCGTTCCACCTGAATCGTTGTGTTTAAGTACAATGACCGGATGCTGCAAAGAGGTTGGAGGTAATGATTCCCCCCCACCCCCACCCAAGATCCACAGCTCTGAATGTTTGATTTGTGTGGGAAGCATACGTGTGGGAGGTTTTTTTTTGGGGGGGGGTACACTTTTTCTCCCCAATTGTTTTTATATATATATATATATATATATATATATATATATATATAAATTTATTTCTGATTTTTTCCCTTTTTCTCCCAATTTAGTGGCCAATCGATCCCTGTTTTGGTTCAAACACCACCCTCGTACTGCATGCGTTCACCAGCTGCATCTCTCCGGCCAGCAGTCTCGAAGGAGACGCCTCGCCACTTCCGTGACAAGGCGAATCCAGGCCGAACCACTGCTTCTCCCCCCCCACACACACAGAGACGCATTCGCCCCCCTCCCGAAGACAGCGCTGCCAATCATCGCTGCTTCATCGAGTCCGGCCATAGTCGGATCTGACGAGACCGAGGCGCGAACCCCGGTCCCCAGTGGTCAACTGCATCGCCACAAAGCCGATGCTCAGACCGCTACACCACCGCAGACTTTCTCCCAAATTGTATCTGGCCAATTACCCCACTCTTTCGGGCTGTCCCGGTCACTGCTCCACCCCCTCTGCCGAGCTGGGGAGGGCTGCGGACTACCACATGCCTCCTCCGATACACGTGGAGTCACCAGCCGCTTCTTATCACCTGACACTGTCAGGCTGACAAGTGAGGAGTTTCACCAGGGGGACGTAGCACGTGGGAGGATCACACTATTCCCCCCAGTTCCCCCTCCTTCCTGAACAGGCGCCCCGACCGACCAAAGGAGGCACTAGTGCAGCAACCAGGACACATACCACCCGCAGACACGGCCAATTGTTTCTGTAGGGACGCCCAACCAAGCCGGAGGCAACACGGGGATTCGAACCGGCGATCCTCGTGTTGGTAGGCAACGGAATAGAGCACTATGCTACCCGAACGCCCCCACATACTCGTGTTTTAAGATTCTCAAACACACACGGGGTTTCACATAAATGCATTTTGTTGTAAATTTTCTTCGGATTATTGCAATTTTCACATTTTACGGCAGTGGCCATTTTGCTCATAGGAACATAGGAAGCTGCAAGAGTCGTGAACAGAAAGCAGAGAGTCTGATGTCTTATTGTTACGTATGTGCCAGGCTGGAAGTGCTACTATAAACGCTGGGGTTTTCCGACGTCATCCGTCGTAAGTAAAAATATTTGATTGGCAGCTGCAGCATACCCGAGAAGAGGTGCGGGCTAGCATCGTGGCTACTCGGCTATCGTAGATGCAAGAGCGACGATCACCTTTAAAATGTGGCTCGATACCCATCGTGATTTTTAAGTCCATTCCTTTGGCGAAGCTTCGTCGGTTCAGTTGGAAACCGGTGAAAAGTTTTTTTCCTCTTGAGTCTCGACGGTTGTAGGAGCTGCAGCCTGGCACGTGACATCCGACCTTCCACTTGTTTGCCAAGGCTTAGGTTTGAACCCATCCTCACCCTTCTCTCTCTCTCCTCCTCTCCCCGGCCCTCTCTTGTCCTCCTCAGATGCAGACCATAAAGTGCGTGGTGGTGGGTGATGGAGCGGTGGGGAAGACCTGCCTCCTTATCTCCTACACCACCAACAAGTTCCCCTCCGAGTACGTCCCCACGGTGAGCCAAGTCCCTTTGTTTCTTTTATCATGTGGGTCCATCCTCTGTGTAAACCCCTGAACGGTGATCTGTCAGAGTCAGAAACACTTTGTCGTTTCATTTCATGCGCTTGTGCACATGAAATGAAACAAAGCACGGTTTCCCCCAGCCCACAGCAGTGCAACACAAAGACAAATACACATATCCAAGCTACAAGAACACAGATATCCAAACTAACACACATACGTATATCTAAACTAAACAAAAAACAAAAAAATCACTGTCCAGGAGAACGAACGCCAGCCAGGATGACTGTTGGAACTGCCAGTCTGCATGGGCTAGCAGTTAGCTTAGCCTGCCCCGCTTCCACGTCCTGTCAGACTGCCCTCGGTGTTATCGGAACTGCTGGTCTGCATGGGCTAGCAGTTAGCTTAGCCTGCCTCGCTTCCACGTCCTGTCAGACCGCCCTCGGTGTTATCGGAACTGCTGGTCTGCATGGGCTAGCAGTTAGCTTAGCCTGCCTCGCTTCCACGTCCTGTCAGACCGCCCTCGGTGTTATCGGAACTCCTGGTCTGCATGGGCTAGCAGTTAGCTTAGCCTGCCTCGCTTCCACGTCCTGTCAGACCGCCCTCGGTGTTATCGGAACTGCTGGTCTGCATGGGCTAGCAGTTAGCTTAGCCTGCCCCGCTTCCACGTCCTGTCAGACCGCCCTCGGTGTTATCGGAACTGCTGGTCTGCATGGGCTAGCGGTTAGCTTTGCCTGCCCCGCTTCCGCATCCTGTCAGACCGCCCTCGGTGTTATCGGAACTGCTGGTCTGCATGGGCTAGCGGTTAGCTTAGCCTGCCCCGCTTCCGCGTCCTGTCAGACCACCCTCGGTGTTATCGGAACTGCTAGTCTGCATGGGCTAGCAGTTAGCTTAGTCTTCGGACGCAGCTCCGCTCAGGGCCGTGGTCCTTTGGCCCAGAAGATGCAGCGGACCAAGTTCTCTCAGCTGATCCAGCGCCAGCGCTCCCAGCCAGACACCTTTGACAAACCTCGCCGCACTCCACATGACGACACTAAAAACACAGTCAAGGCTAGGCGAGGCCGCCGCCAGACCGCCCTCGGTGTTATCGGAACTGCTGGTCTGCATGTGCTAGCGGTTAGCTTTGCCTGCCCCGCTTCCGCGTCCTGTCAGACCGCCCTCGGTGTTTCCTCTTCGGGCGCAGCTCCAGGCAGGGCCGTGGTCCCTGGGCCCACAGGACGCAGCGGACCAAGCTCTCCCAGCCGATCCAGCCCCAGCTCTCCCAGCCATCAGACGAAGACAAATTTAGACGTGGACAAAGACACTGCATGGACGGTACTGGGTGAGGCCGCCGCAAACGTGAATTTGCGCCGCCATCTTCCAGCACCGGAAGCGGAAAATCCAGGAAAGAAAAAATATTATTGGGAGGTACTGTGTTGTGATGCCAGCCCGTTGGACCGGGCTGACATCACAACAGACGAGAGTTTGGCAGATTTGCTCCTTAACGGGTGAATCCTGACCATCTGATCTAGTACTCTTCACTATAATACCTTTACTGTGTATCGCTCTATTATGCCAGTTGCCTACACTCGTGTCTTTCTGCTGGTTTCTGACTCTCTGGAGAAAGGTTTCTGCCAAATGACTCGATGTAAACGTAAACCACGTCTGGGACTCGGTGTGGGTTATCTAGCAGTGTGCGGGGTTTACACATCCGGTCTTAAAAGTCCATTTGATAACTTGCCACAATAGCAGCACCCTGGTCAGATTTCACAATTAGGGGCGTCTGGGTCGTGTAGCGGTCTGTTCCGTCGCCTGCCAACACGGGGATCGCTGGTTCGAATCCCTGCGTTACCTCCGGTTTGGTCGGGCGTCCCTACAGACAGCCGTGTCTGCGGGTGGGGAAGCCGGATGTGGGTATGTGTCCTGATCACTGCACTAGCGCCTCCTCTGGTCGGTCGGGGGCCCCCCCCACCCCCCTGGATCGGCAGAGAGGGGGCGGAGCAGCGACCGGGACATCTTAAAAAGAGCAGGGTAATTGGCCAGATATAATTGGGGGGACAAAGGGGGGAAATTGGGGGGGGGGGCGAAAATAAAATGGCTGCCAAACATAGTTGAGCACAAACTTAAAGATGCACAGCATCCTGTCACGGCCCCGACCCCTCTGGCGCTCCCTGCAGGCCAGAACAAATGTCCTATTATCTGAACTATTGATACTTGCTAATAGGAGGAATGTGTGTGTGTGTGTGTGTCGGTGCGAGTGTGTTCATAGGGTCTGTGCTGTCGTACCATGCACGGTCCAAACCGTCAGCTCAGCTGCACGGCTGGTGCCAAGTGTGACCGTCCGCTCGCGTGTCGGAAAACAGCTGACTGCTGACGAGGCCGCCGGTCCAGCTGGCAGAGAGACGGCCGGCCTCGAACCTCCCCGCTGATGTGCAGCTTTCACGCTGATGAGCCCTGCTGCCGGCCGTCAGCCCCCGAACCCTGTCTCCATGTCCCTGTCTCTCGCCATCCTTCTCTTCTCTTCTCTTCTCTTCTCTTCTCTTCTCTCCAGCCCTCGCCTCTTCCTCTCTTTCTTTTTCTCTCTCTCTCACCCGATTTTGATTGGCTGATGTTTTGTTTATCCGTTATAGTGGTGCAGTGAAGGGCCTCTTGGAATCAAATCTCTCTCTCGTTCTCTGTCTGTCTGCCCGTCTGTCTGTCATTCTCTTGCTCTCTTTCTTTAAGTGTTGATTTTGAGTGGCTGGTGTTTTGTTCACTCCTTGCAGTGGTGTGATAAATGACCTTCTAAAACCATCTCTCTTTCTCTCCTCTCTCCCTCTCTCTCTCTCTCCCCCTCTCTCTCCTCTCTCCCTCTGTCCTTCTCTCCTCTCTCTCTCCCTCCCTCTCTTTCTCTCTCCTGTCTCTCCCCTGTCTCTCCCCCTCTCTCCACTCTCTCTCTCCTCTCTTTCTCTCTCTATCGCTCTCGTGCTCTCTCTCTGTTGCTCTTTCATTCCCTCTCTCCCTCCCCCTCTCTCTCTGTCTCTGCCTCTCTCTTTCCCCCTCTCTCTCTCGCTCTCTCGCTATCTGTCGCTCTCTCCCTCTCTCCTCTCTCCTCTCTCTCTCCCTCCCTCTCTTTCTCTCTCGCTTTCTCTCTCCTGTCTCTCCCTCTCCCTCTCTCTGTCTCTGCCTCTCTCTTTCCCTCTCTCTCTCTCGCTCTCTCGCTATCTGTCGCTCTCTCCCTCTCTCCTCTCTCCTCTCTCTCTCCCTCCCTCTCTTTCTCTCTCGCTTTCTCTCTCCTGTCTCTCCCTCTCTCCTATCTCCCTCTCTCTCTGTCTCTGCCTCTCTTTCCCTCTCTCTCTCTCTCGCTATCTGTCGCTCTCTCCCTCTCTCCTCTCTCCTCTCTCTCTCCCTCCCTCTCTTTCTCTCTCGCTTTCTCTCTCCTGTCTCCCCCTCTCTCCCATCTCCCTCTCCCTCTCTCTCTGTCTCTGCCTCTCGCTCCCTCTCTCGCTATCTCTCACTCTCTCCCTCTCTCCTCTCTTTCCCTCCCCCCTTCTATCTCCTGTCTCTCTCTTCCTCTCTCCACTCTCTCCTCTCTCTCTCCCTCCCTCTCTTTCTCTCCTTCTTTCTATCTCCTGTTTCTCTCTCCCTCTCTCCTCTCTTTCTCTCTCTCACTCTCTTATGTCGCTCTCTCACTCCCTCTCTCTCTCTCTTGCTCTCTCTCTCCTCCCTCCCTTTCTCTCTCTCTCTCCTGTCTCTCTTTTCTCTCCCCTCTCTCTGTCTCTCTCAGAAAATGTGATTTTCTGTGGTCATTCACCACAGCTCAGCACAGATGTTGACTTAATACAACAGTCTGTACCACAGTCATCCCCTCTGCAGTCAGTCAGTCAGTCGGTGTGGTGTGTTGTGTTGTGTTGTGTTGTGTTGTGTTGTGAGCAGGATGCAGCGGGGAGGGAGGAGGCCTGGCTGCATGATGCTCTCCAGAGACAACACCCTCCCCTCACCCCTGCACATCCACTGTCACCACCACTGCTGTCTCTGCACTGGCCACTGTGGCGTTGTGTCTGTGTGTGTGTGTGTGTGCGTATACAAGTTAGATAAGACAATGCAGGCTGTTTTCCTTCAGCGTGAAGAAGAGTGAAGTCAGTGTCTGCCTCTTGTTGAGAGCAAGAAAGACAAACTGAAGTAACGTTAAGCTTTGCTGTCCTGACAGGACCGTCTCACCTGTCATCTTTGACTGCTGGTGAGAATCCCTGTCGCAGGAGTGTAGTGCCGTCATTGTAATGATAACCGTGACTGACAGCACAGCGAGTGGCACAGTGGTTAGCGCTGTCGCCTCGCAGCAAGAAGGTCCCGGGTTCGAACCCCAGGCTGTCCCAGGTCCTTTCTGCGTGGAGTTTGCATGTTCTCCCCGTGTCTGCGGTGGATTTCTCCGGGTGCTCCGGTTTCCCCCACCATCAAATAGACATGCATGTTAGGGTTAGTACTCCTGTCTGTGCCCCTGAGCAAGGCAATGGAAAGAAGAACTGGAGTTGGTCCTGGGTGCTGCCGCTGCTCGATGGGTTAAATGCAGAGAAGGATTTCCCCACGGGGATTAATAAAGGATATCAAAATCAAAATAATAATAATAATAATATTGACGTATTGGAATATTAACCTCACATAATTTGAATAATGAAAAATAGTTTGTCACAGAACACAATGCTGACACAAGTTCGACCCCTCATCCTGGCAAACACCTGCCTTGTTGCCGTTGATGCTGGAGGTTGTAGAAATTATAGGGAATTTTACACACTTGATATATCACAATATCTGCTTACATGTGCCAAAATATTACCTTTTGGTAATGTAAAGTATAATATCAAACCAATTCTAGTTCTTAAATAATATTCCTTTAAATATTTCACATCTCATTTTGTGAGAAATTTTCGATGACAGATTTTCATTAGTGATTTAGACAAAATTGTGTATCATGAGATGATAATATCCAAATGTCACCCTGATACAGGAACACCGGAAGACAGTCAAGGAAAATACTGCAGTATTGCACACCGCCAGCTGACGTACCTCTTCCCTGTATGCTGATCCACCACCAGCTCTAGGGGGCGCTGTTCTGTAGCAGATCCTGACCCCTGACCTCCCTGTGGAGGAAGTCTCATGAACGGCCATGCCTTGCGGGCAACATAAAGGAGTGCATTAGCAGAGCTGTGGGCTACATGTCCCCAGCCGAACTCCAACCTGTTCAGACACAGGCGGCTGCCGACTGCTGTGACTGCAGGCGGGTGCACATCACAGCGGGCGGGGGCACATCACAGCAGGCGGAGTTGCACATCACAGCGGGTGGATGCAGTGAATGAGCTTAGCTGGTTAAAGCTGGTTAAAGCTGGCGCCAGCGGCGGTGTCATACTGATTTCCATTTTACGTTCACCTGGTGCTCGGCTGACAAAATTCAGCAACATACCAGCAGAAAAAACGTAATTTCCGTAATTAAATGTAATTAAAATTAACTCTTTAAAAGCAATTAAAATTAAAATGTAATTAAAATGAATTCAACATACAAAAAATAAACGTAAAACATGTAACAAATCCGCTATAAGAGTTTTGGGTTTTTGTTGACTTTGCGCACCCTTGTGGACACAAGTGGTAGTGCTTTATGGAAGAACGATCCTCTCGCTGCGAGGATCTCAGTTCGTCTCGAGGAGGAGAGTGAGAGATGTGGTGTTCTGTTTGTGAGATGTATGGCCGTGAGGGAACGCATCTCTGACTGTAGCTAGGTATCCCATCTGTGTGCTATATAACAATAGCTAATCTTCTCACCGATGGTCTCATTTGCATATGTCGCTCATATAGAATAGAAGTTTGTTGTCCAACCAAAGCTGTAAATTTTCTTTGGTCTCTCTTCAGGCACTTTAGATAAAAACATCGGGGTGTCCAGGTAGGTTAGCGGTCTATTCCGTTGCCTACCAACATGGGGATCGCCGGTTAGAATTCCGATGTTGCCTCCGGCTTGGTCGGGCGTCCCTACAGACACAATTGGTCCAGGATAGGGCCGTGAAGATGATGAGAATTTGCTTATTGCTAATTTTTGGCCTCTTTCTCTCTCTGTCTCTCTCTCCCCCCCTGTCCCTCCCTCTCCTCCCAGGTGTTTGATAACTATGCGGTGACAGTGATGATAGGTGGTGAGCCTTACACTCTGGGACTGTTTGACACAGCAGGTAAGTTTCTGAAGAGCCTCCATAACGCTGACACTGTTGTCAGAGAGATCTGGTAGTAGTGGTAGTAGTAGTAGTAGTAGTCATGGTAGGAATAGGAGTAGTGGTTGTAGTAGTAGCTGTGGCGGTAGCTACCTTGTTGTTCACAGTGTTTGCTGTTAATCCTGTGCATCTCCCCCTGCAGGCCAGGAGGACTACGACAGGCTGCGGCCCCTCAGCTATCCCCAGACCGATGTCTTCCTCGTCTGCTTCTCCGTCGTGTCGCCCTCCTCTTTTGAGAATGTCAAGGAAAAGGTGTGTGTCCGCATGCGTTCCTCTCATCCTTCTAGATGCACGTTCACAGATAGCTCACACGGCTCCGTAAACCCGCTGATGTGAATACCCAACAGCGCCCGTCCACCAGGCCTACAGACATCCGCTGACTCTGGGCTCTGAATTTTTCTTTGTAAACTGCAAATGTTGGGCAGCCACTGTTGGAGCAAAACCTTCTAGCAAGGAGAAATTCTCTTTTAGCATGAAGAAGATCCATCCATTATCCAAACCGCTTACCCTGCTCTAAGGGTCGCGGGGATGCTGGAGCCCATCCCAGCAGTCATTGGGCAGCAGGCGGGGAGACACCCTGGACAGGCCGCCAGGTCATCACAGGGCGACACGCACACATAGGGACAATTTAGTACAGCCGATCCACCTGACCTACATGTCTTTGGACTGTGGGAGGAAACCGGAGCCCCCGGAGGAAACCCACACAGACACGGGGAGAACATGCAGACTCCACACAGAGGACGACCCGGGACAACCCCAACATTGGACTACCCTGGGGCCTGAACCCAGAACCTTCTTGCTGTGAGGCGACCATGCTGACCACTGTGCCACCGTGCCGCCCATGAAGAAGATGCTCATCCTAATATATTTCTAATCTAATATAAATCTTTATCTCTTCTTAAGTATTTTTAATCTTGTGTATTGTGTTTTGAAACATTACATTTTGTCTTTACTTCCTCTTCTTCGCTGCAGTGGTGACTGCTTCCTCCATGGGGACCAATCAAGTTCATTAACTATTTATTCAGTTCCTTATTATACCTTCATTTTCCTCTCTCCCTCTCTCCCTGTCCAAGCAGTGGGTGCCAGAGATCTCGCACCACTGTCCTCGGACCCCCTTCCTGCTGGTGGGGACCCAGGTGGACCTGAGAGATGACGGCACCACGGTGGAGAAGCTAGCCAAGAACAAACAGAGGCCCATCAGCCCGGAGAGCGGGGACAAGCTGGCGCGGGACCTCAGGGCCGTCAAATACGTGGAGTGCTCCGCTCTCACACAGGTGAGGGGATGGTGGGTAACTGCCCTAACGTGTACCGCGGTGTCTCTGTCCAGGCTTGACTAATCATTCACTGGTATTGCGGCAGTACTGCCCCTGCTTGTCTCACCAGACCATTTGAGGGGGTAGTAGAATTTAGCGGTGTATTGACGCACCATAGGTTTCAATATGTTGGGTACACACTCCAGATCTTAATAAATTAATACAAAAAATCACACAATGTTGCTTTAATCTCCAGGTGAAATTACAACGCACTCAACAGTCATTGACCGTTTTAGGGGATGAGTCGGTTGAAAGGGTGAGATCGTGGATACAAGCGGCTGAAATGAGTTTCCTCCGTAGGGTGTCTGGGCTCAGCCTTAGAGATAGGGTGAGGAGCTCGCACATCTGGAGGGAGCTCAGAGTAGAGCCGCTGCTCCGTCACGTCATAAGGAGCCAGTTGAGGTGGTTCAGGCATCTGATTAGGATGCCTCCTGGGCACCTTCCTTTGGAGGTTTTCTGGGCACAGCCAACTGGGAAGAGACCCCGGGGTAGACCCAGAACCTGCTGGAGGGACTACATGTCCAGTCTGGCCTGGGAACACCTTGGGATCCCCCAGGAGGAGCTGGAGGGCGTTGCTGGGGAGATGGACGTCTGGAGTGCCCTACTTAGCTCGCTGCCACCGCGACCCCACCCCGGAGAAGCGGCTGAAGACGAGATGAGATGAGATCGGTTGAACCAGAATCGGATGAATTTCCCAAAAAATTATTTTTCGATCATTTTTTAAATACGGCCGATTTTGATCACGACTGCACACGTCGCACTGATGTCAGTTTCACATCGCATGCAGAACAGACACAAAGCAGACAGATTCTAACAGACCGCAGATTTCTATGTGTTGAGATGTGACATCAGCGTGTGAAGGTATGGCGGTGCGTTCAGGGACACCGTCCATTTAGAGGCTGTTTAGACTTCCACTGATAGTTGATACTGAATGATGTGACCTCCTCTGGGACACGCCTGTCATGCATGTCCAAGATGAACACACGGAAAAAGTCCTGGAGAATGTTTTCCGGGAAAGCATGGGAACCCTGTTTATTTAAGAGTAAAGCTGGAAATAAAAATGAAAGGGTACACAGAACATTTTAAAAAGGCGAGGTGTCCCCAACATTCTGACAGTCAGTGTTTGTGTCCCTGTCTTTCTTTATCTGCCTCTCTCCCCCCTGCTGTCCTCTCTTGCTTGCTCTCTTTCTCTCGCTTGCTCGCTCTCTCTCGAACATTCTCTCGCTCTCTTGCACTCTCTAACGTTCTCTCTGTCTGTCTCTCTCTCTAACATTCTCTGTCTCTGTCTCTCCCTCTTTCTGTCTCACTTTCTCTCTCTCTCTCTCCATCAGCGGGGGCTGAAAAACGTGTTCGACGAGGCCATCCTGGCGGCTCTGGAGACGCCCGAGAGCAAACCCAAGAAGCATTGCCTCCTGCTATAGGGACCGCGGTCCGGAGGGAAGAAAGAAGACCAGGAGACGAAAAAAGAGGAGAGAGGTTTTACTGAGGGGACATGGGACATGGGAACAGAAGAACAGCGATGGGAGGGAGGGGTGTGGTGGTGGTGGTGGTGTTGTGGGGGGGGGGTGTATCAAGGGAGGGAATGATTGGGCGGGACAGAGGACGAGTGACACGCTCGTTTATACAGTGCCTTGAGCGGTGGCGACCCGGGGCGGGTGGTGTCAGGTCGGCCCGGCGGGCTCCAAGCTATACTCCCATTGTAGATGCATGTGGCCGTAACGTAGCTAACACGTGTGAACAACGCCGCTCACTAACCAGTATGTAGTAGTTCGATGGTAAAGAGGACGCCGATCCAGAAATACTGACGTCTGGACGCTAAGATGCCTTAAAGACGCTGCCGGTGGATGAGATCACGGTTACGGAACAGCCGGCGTGTCCAGGAACCACGTTCTCCCAGAATGCCCGAGTTCATCCACAGCTATTTAAAGTTGACAGTGCTATGTGATAAGATCACCTCTTTAGGGTCTGAGGTTTCTGACCTGCAGCGGAGTCGGTGGAAAAGCTGCAGATGTGTGTTCTGACAGACGTATGACACATTACACATGACTGCACCCACACAAGTGCTTTTGCAATTCAGCTGAAGGTTGATTTAATAAGGCTGGCGTTCCAGAGACCACGGGTACGAATTCAGTTCCTCGGGGGGGTTACTTTGGTTCCACCTGTCCCAGTTTCGCTTCACACTGTGGTTTGAGTGCAGATTGCAGCGATAAGAAGGGTGTGGTACGGCTTGACTAAGTTCCTCTTTCGTGTCGATTTCTCACGTTCTAATCGAGGTGGCGGTTCCAGGTCTGGACACCCTGCAGCGTTTCTCATCGTTCTCACCACGTCTCCCTTCTCCTCGTGAGGTCACGCCAGGATGGAAACGGGCGGGAACAAATAACATGTGTCTTAATTAAATACCATCCTGTTTTTATAAGTGCGTGACCATTATGTGTGGACCAGGTTGAGTCGGACCAGTGAGCCACACTGCCCCCCAGTGGCCATTTGTGGGGCATTTCTCAGCTTACTGCAGGGACTCGGCTAGTTCGCTAGCTTCTCGGTTAGCTGGTCAGCCAGTTGACCACATGTCTTGAGGGTGGTGTTTGAGGGGGTTTTAGGGGTGTTGTTTGAGGGGTTTTGAGGGTGGTGTCGCTGCTGACAGTAAATTCGGCGTGCTGTTGGCGACCGTCACATGGCGGTGTTCATTACCCCAGTAAGAAGAAAATGATTTGCTTTTGAGGCGGAGTTGGTGAAATTCCATCCATCCGTCACCCAAGCGGCTTATCCTGCTCTCAGGGTGGCGGGGATGCTGGAGCCTGTCCCAGCAGCCACTGGGCGGCAGGCGGGGAGACACCCAGGGCAGGCCACCAGGCCATCACAGGGCCGAGTTGGTGAAATTGATCTTTACAAACCTGATAAATTCTGCTTCTACCTTCCAGTCTAAATAAACACACACACACAGTATCGTTCATGTACACACACTAGTATGAGCTTCTGGTGGCACACGTGTGTATTTATCCTGCACATCAGACTGCGGGTTGTGACGTTTGTGTAGTCGTAGATCTTGTTGGGCTGAATGGCGCAGACCTCCAGACTGTCAGCATTTCAGGAACCAGTCAGTCAACATCCTCTCTGGATTAACGACTGAATTTTAAAGAAAATAATTATTTTGAGGTTACACAAAAATAAGATTTAACATTTTGAGGGTCAGCAGCACGGTGGCTCAGTGGTTAGCGCGGTCGCCTCACAGCAAGAAGGTCCTGGGTTCGAGCCCCAGGGTAGTCCAACCTTGGGGGTCGTTCCTGGTCGTCCTCTGTGTGGAGTTTGCATGTTCTCCCTGTGGGTTTCCTCCCACAGTCCAAAGACATGTAGGTCAGGTGGATCACCCTACTAAATTGTCCCTAGGTGTGTGGGTGTGTGATGGCCTGGCGGCCTGTCCAGGGTGTCTCCCCGCCCTGCTGGGATAGGCTGCTGGGATAGGCTGCTGGGATAGGCTGCTGGGATAGGCTGCTGGGATAGGCTCCAGCATCCCCGCGACCCTGAGAGCAGGATAAACGGTTCGGGTGATGGATGATGGATGGATGATGGATGGATGATGGATGGGTGGATGATAGATGGATGATGGATGGATGGATGATGGGGGTCATGTTGCTTCTTCATGTAAATGGACCATGAGCTCCCAGTTCAACTGACACAATGGAAATCTTGGACGTAGAAGAGTTTTGTTTTTTTTCCTGTCCACAGCTTCATGTGCCTCCTGGCCAGACATTGGGTGTAGTACTTCAGTACTTCAGCTTATTGGCCAGACATTGGGTGTAGTACTTCAGTACTTCAGTTTATTTGGCCAGACATTGGGCATAGTACTTAAGTACTTCAGCTTATTGGCCAGACATTGGGTGTAGTACTTCAGTACTTCAGTTTATTTGGCCAGACATTGGGTGTAGTACTTCAGTACTTCAGTTTATTTGGCCAGACATTGGGTGTAGTACTTCAGTACTTCAGTTTATTTGGCCAGACATTGGGTGTAGTACTTCAGTACTTCAGCTTATTGGCCAGACATTGGGTGTAGTACTTCAGTACTTCAGTTTATTTGGCCAGACATTGGGCATAGTACTTCAGTACTTCAGTTTATTTGGCCAGACATGGGGTTGTAGTACTTCAGTACTTCAGTTTATTTGGCCAGACATTGGGGGTGTAGTACTTCAGTTTATTTGGCCAGACATTGGGAGTGTAGTACTTCAGTTTATTTGGCCAGACATTGGGTGTAGTACTTCAGTACTTCAGTTTATTTGGCCAGACATTGGGGGTGTAGTACTTCAGTACTTCAGTACTTGATAGCCTGGTCCGAAACATTCCCAGTTAATATGAAACACGGTCAGCAGGGACGGAACCACAGTGTCCTGGACTCGTTTCCCTCGCTGTCCCCGATGTCCCTTCATGCCACGAACCCTGGACGCAGACGTCCACTGTGTCAAAGCTGTTACGGTTGTCAAGAGACACGAGGAAGACGACCACACCCTCATTATTACAAGAGACACGAGGAAGACGACCCCACCCTCATTATTACAAGAGACACGAGGAAGACGACCACACCCTCAGTAGTACAAGAGACACGAGGAAGACGACCCCACCCTCATTATTACAAGAGACACGAGGAAGATGACCACACCCTCAGTAGTACAAGAGACACGAGGAAGACGACCACACCCTCAGTAGTACAAGAGACACGAGGAAGACGACCCCACCCTCAGTAGTACAAGAGACACGAGGAAGACGACCCCACCCTCAGTAGTACAAGAGACACGAGGAAGACGACCCCACCCTCAGTAGTACAAGAGACACGAAGAAGACGACCACACCCTCAGTAGTACAAGAGACACGAGGAAGACGACCCCACCCTCAGTAGTACAAGAGACACGAGGAAGACGACCCCACCCTCAGTAGTACAAGAGACACGAGGAAGACGACCACACCCTCAGTAGTACAAGAGACACGAGGAAGACGACCCCACCCTCAGTAGTACAAGAGACACGAGGAAGACGACCCCACCCTCAGTAGTACAAGAGACACGAGGAAGACGACCCCACCCTCAGTAGTACAAGAGACACGAGGAAGACGACCCCACCCTCAGTAGTACAAGAGACACGAGGAAGACGACCCCACCCTCAATAGTACAAGAGACACGAGGAAGACGACCCCACCCTCAGTAGTACAAGAGACACGAGGAAGACGACCCCACCCTCAGTAGTACAAGAGACACGAGGAAGACGACCCCACCCTCAGTAGTACAAGAGACACGAGGAAGACGACCACACCCTCAGTAGTACAAGAGACACGAGGAAGACGACCCCACCCTCAGTAGTACAAGAGACACAAGGAAGACGACCACACCCTCATTATTACAAGAGACACGAGGAAGACGACCCCACCCTCAGTAGTACAAGAGACACGAGGAAGACGACCACACCCTCATTATTACAAGAGACACGAGGAAGATGACCACACCCTCAGTAGTACAAGAGACACGAGGAAGACGACCCCACCCTCAGTAGTACAAGAGACACGAGGAAGACGACCCCACCCTCAGTAGTACAAGAGACACGAGGAAGACGACCCCACCCTCAGTAGTACAAGAGACACGAGGAAGACAACCCCACCCTCAGTAGTACAAGAGACACGAGGAAGACGACCCCACCCTCAGTAGTACAAGAGACACGAGGAAGACGACCACACCCTCAGTAGTACAAGAGACACGAGGAAGACGACCACACCCTCAGTAGTACAAGAGACACGAGGAAGACGACCCCACCCTCAGTAGTACAAGAGACACGAGGAAGACGACCCCACCCTCAGTAGTACAAGAGACACGAGGAAGACGACCACACCCTCAGTAGTACAAGAGACACGAGGAAGACGACCACACCCTCAGTAGTACAAGAGACACGAGGAAGACGACCCCACCCTCAGTAGTACAAGAGACACGAGGAAGACGACCCCACCCAACCGTCCGCATGGACGCAGCAAAGTGAACACGACAACTTTCACTTTTACACATTTACCTTTTTACTGAGTGATGCCCAAGATGCTGGACTTTACCTGCTTGATAAAATACAGTATAGAACACACACACACACACACACACACACACACAATCAATCACAGTCACACACAGTCACAAACAAACACACACCACACAGTCACACAGTCACACACACACAGTCACAAACACAGACACACACACACAGTCGCAAATACAGACACACACAGTCACAAACACAGACACACACACACACAGTCGCAAATACAGACACAATCACAGTCACACACAGTCAAACACACACACACACACACACACAGAGTCAAATACACACTGACATAGTCACAAACAAACACACACACAGTCACAAACACAGACACACGCCCACACACACACACAATCACAGTCACACACAGTCAAACACACAGTCACAAACACACACACACACACACACACATAGTCACAAACAAACACACACACAGTCGCAAATACAGACACACACAGTCAAACACACACAGAGACACACAGTCACAAACACACACACACAGTCATAAACATACACAAATACACACGCAGACACAGTCACAAACACACACACACGCAGTCAAATACACACACACAGTCACAGACACACAGAAAGACACACACCCATACACAGTTACAATCACACTGACACACACACAGTGAGACACACATAAACATAGTCACAGACACATAAACATAGTTACAATCACACAGACACACACAGTCACAGTCATCACAGACACACACATAGACACACACACAGTCACAAACACACACACACGCAATAAAACACACAATTACAAACAGACACATACACATAGTCACAATCACACAGACACACACAAACACAAGGTCTCACACACACACACACACACACACACACACTCCCCTGGTATCGGACTGAACACAGGGCCCCTTGTGACGCAGGAGGTGCCAGATTGAATTTGAGCGGTGACTTACATTTCGGTACACACATAATAAACGATAATCTCATCTCACAGCAACACAATAATCTCATTTTCTGATCAGAGCCGCCGCCTGATGTCACATGATGAGTCTGATGTGTCCCCGGGCTGGTGAACTTCAGCGTGGCCACATGAAGTCTGGCTCTGGAAGTGGGGCGAGGGCGCTGAGGAGGAGTTGTGAGCTTACTATTATTAAATAAGTTGTACAAGTCGTACTTACGCTGGCACGATGGGGGCGTGTCCTGGAATAACGTTTGATGCCAGTTTCAGCCGCCACCCGTTGTCCACGTGACTCCGCTGGTCCACATCCAGTACGTTGTGAGGGCCCTGGTCTGGGGGGGGTCTTCGACGGAGCTTCAGTCATGAGGCCTGGTGCTCCGTCTGTCCTTACTTGTGGCGCCTACGGGACACATGGCAGCCTAATTCCCCGAAATCTGCTCCGATCCTGACCCGCTCCCCACGTCTGACCTCTGCGGGGCGGGGACATCAGGACTGCTGTCAGATAAGCAGACATGAGTTCAGGTGCTTTTCTCTACAGGAGGTGCGGCTCGCCATGATGCTGGTTGAGTCCCACACTGCAGCAGAGACATGAGATCCTGATAGCAGACCGGTGCTCCTCGTGAGGCCCTCGTCTCTGACAGCAGACCGGTGCTCCTCGTGAGGCCCTCGTCTCTGACAGCAGACCGGTGCTCCTCGTGAGGCCCTCGTCTCTGACAGCAGACCGGTGCTCCTCGTGAGGCCCTCGTCTCTGATAGCAGACCGGTGCTCCTCGTGAGGCCCTCGTCTCTGACAGCAGACCGGTGCTCCTCGTGAGGCCCTCGTCTCTGATAGCAGACCGGTGCTCCTCGTGAAGCTCTCGTCTCTGATAGCAGACCGGTGCTCCTCGTGAGGCTCTCGTCTCTGACAACAGACCGGTGCTCCTCGTGAGGCCCTCGTCTCTGACAGCAGACCGGTGCTCCTCGTGAGGCCCTCGTCTCTGATAGCAGACCGGTGCTCCTCGTGAGGCGCTCGTCTCTTGACAGCAGACCAGTGCTCCTCGTGAAGCTCTCGTCTCTGATAGCAGACCGGTGCTCCTCGTGAGGCTCTCGTCTCTGATAGCAGACTGGTGCTCCTCGTGAGGCTTTCATCTCTGATAGCAGACCAGTGCTCCTCGTGAAGTGCTCGTCTCTGACAGCAGACCGGTGCTCCTCGTGAGGCCCTCATCTCTGACAGCAGACCGGTGCTCCTCGTGAAGTGCTCGTCTCTGACAGCAGACCGGTGCTCCTCGTGAAGTGCTCGTCTCTGACAGCAGACCGGTGCTCCTCGTGAAGCTCTCGTCTCTGATAGCAGACCGGTGCTCCTCGTGAAGCTCTCGTCTCTGATAGCAGACCGGTGCTCCTCATGAGGCTCTCGTCTCTGATAGCAGACCGGGGCTCCTCGTGAGGCGCTCGTCTCTGACAGCAGACCGGTGCTCCTCGTGAGGCCCTCGTCTCTGACAGCAGACCGGTGCTCCTCGTGAAGTGCTCGTCTCTGATAGCAGAGAATGAAACTTCTGTTTCGTTCTCTGGGGATCTTATTTGATGTTTGCCATTTCCATCGGCTGTTTTTATTCAAAATGACAAAATTTGCATAAAGGAAGCTAGCTGGAGACACGGTCATTGTCTGCTTGCACTAAGTCACTAGCGCCCCCTTTCCGCCACATGGTACCGGCTCGGCTCGACTCGACTTCTTCGTTTTCCATTACTGGGAAGCACCGGCATTTTGGTAACTGCCACCACTTTTCTGGTACCGCCTTTGTCGAGGTTCCAGAAACACTGGAGCGGGGGTACCAAAAGCAGTGCGGGCCAGCTACACTGAGGGGGTTCTGTTGCGGTAATGGAAAACGACAAGAGGCCAGTCCAGTCCAGTCCAGTCCAGTCCAGTCGAGTCGAGTCGAGCCAGTCGAGCTGGTACCATGTAGTGGGAAAGGGGCGTAAGCTTCTGCAGATTTGCTCCAGCACGGCTAACGCTGTTACTCCAGACGTGGCTAAGGACCTAGCGAAGCCTCTGCTATACCCCTCTTCCTTGAACCTCCCCATCTCTCTCTTCTTCTCTCTTTTTTTCTTGTTCTTGGTTTGACCGGAAACTGGAACGCTTCCAGCTTCCTGTATGACGAATGGAACTTCCTGTAGGAGTAGTTTCTGGAGGCCTTAAAGGGGAATTCCACTCAGTTTAACGACTCACGTGGTCGAGGACGGCGGGCCGGGCGGATAATGACGTGACGCCGTCATGCAGATGAGCTCAGAGCGTTGACACTCACGTGCTTTGTGCGTCTCGGTGGCGTTAAAAGGTGTCAACGCGGCCGAACTCGAGTTTCGGCTCTTCGGCAGGTTTCGTTCGGCGGTGGGAGAGTCCTGTTTGTGTTTTTCCAGAACCGAGCGATAAAGGGTTGAATTTCTAAACTGGGTGGTGTTCTTTTTTTAAAAATGAACCGAAATTACATTTTACATTGATTTCCCATCGTGTTTGAGAAGATGGTGTTCTCACCGATACGATGATGATGATGATGAAGATGATGATGAGTGTTTTATATTTTCTTCTTCGCTCCCCACTGTTTCGGGGGACCTCATTGTTTAGTTTAGATGTTTTTGTTGTTGCCTGATGGTTGAGCGCCACCGCGTGGCGTGGCGGTCTCCTGGCTGAGCGTAGCAGGCAGTCCTGCTGAGGGGCGTCTGTGATGGCGGAAGGGTGTACTGGTGCTGTGTCAAAACACATGGTGGTCTGCTCTGAACTGCTCTGGACCCTACACAACCTGTGAATGTTGGAACCCATGGGTGATTTGAAATAATAAAAAAAGTACTTGAATGTTACCATGGTTGTTGTCTTTATTTTTCATTTGTATTTGCATAATTCATTTCAGCATTTTTTCTTCTAGTTGTAATTGTTTATAAATGTGCATCGGCGTCTCCGTCCGGTTTCATGGTTCTTTTTCATCTTCTTTAATTTTACAGATTTTTTTTTAATTTTTTTGGATATTTAATATTCTTCTTCTGGGCGGGACGGTGGCGCAGTGGTTAGCACGGTCGCCTCGCAGCAAGAAGGTCGTGGGTTCGAGCCCCGGGGTAGTCCAACCTTGAGGGTCGTCCTCTGTGTGGAGTTTGCACGTTCTGCCCATGTCTGCGTGGGTTTCCTCCGGGGGCTCCGGTTTCCTCCCACAGTCCAAAGACATGTAGGTCAGGTGACTCGGCCGTACTAAATTGTCCCCAGGTGTGGTGTGGTGTGGTGTGGTGTGGTGTGGGGCGGGGCGGGGCGGGGCGGGCCCTGTGATGGCCTGGCGGCTTGTCCAGGGTGTCTCCCCACCTGCCGCCCAATGACTGCTGGGATAGGCTCCAGAATCCCTGTAATTCTGATTGGGATAAGCGGCTTGGATAATGGATGGATATTCTTCTTCTTCTTCTTCTTCTTCTTCTTCTTCTGTGTGTGTGTGTGTACATGTGCATCACCGTCCCTCCCCTGGTAAACAGTTTCCTGTATTCCTACCTGGGAGACACTCGGTTCATGCGGCCTGCCTTGCTGAAGGGCACATCAACATCAGGCCCCGATGCAGGAAAGAGAAGCTTTTCTCCATCTCGGGTCTTCGCGTGACGTTGAGATGGAACTCGTCAACCGTCCGGTGACAAGGTCACGTCTTGAAGGTTTTAGGCTTGTTGAACAGCAACAACATCAGTCTGCAAGAGAAGACGAGCTTATCGAAGCATTTCACTTTGCTTTCAGTCTCGTAATGACTACTCTAATATCCAGTTTTCCTACGCCGCTGACAGATAACATCGCGTGTTTGGAGAAAGTGTTTTTGTTTCAGGATAATAGCTCTTCTTATGAAGACTTCTCACTACACGGGAAGAAATCTTAAAAGGAAACGTGATTTGAGATGATCTTTAGTTAATGAGTCAGTGTCTCGAAACAAGTCCTGTTATTTTGAGACAAACACATTAATATCAACCAGTTGGGTGAGAAATTTTACATGCAATATTATCTTGAAATGAGCATTATGACTTAAAATAAGATGAAACAAGATGAAGTGCCTCGATACGCTTGTCTTATTTGCAGTGCAGGATCACGAATTGTAAAACCTTCATCCTCACATATACATATATATTTATACTGAAATGATGTGGTGCTACCAAGTTACTCTGGTGCTGACAGCAGTCTGCTGATCCATCACTTCATACCACTAGATACCTTCATATCACCAGATACCTTCACATCACCAGATACCTTCACATCACCAGATAACTTCACATCACCAGATAGCTTCACATCACCAGATAACTTCACATCACCAGATACCTTCACATCACCAGATACTATCACATCACCACATACCTTCACATCACCAGATACCTTCATATCACCAGATAGCTTCACATCACCAGATACCTTCACATCACCAGATAACTTCACATCACCAGATACCTTCATATCACCACATACCTTCACATCACCAGATACTATCACATCACCAGATACCTTCATATCACCAGGTACCTTCATATCACCACATACCTTCACATCACCAGATACTATCACATCACCAGATACCTTCACATCACCAGATACCTTCACATCACCAAATACCTTCATATCACCAGGTACCTTCACATCACCAGATAGCTTCACATCACCAGATAACTTCACATCACCAGATACCTTCACATCACCAGATACCTTCACATCACCAGATAGCATCATATCACCAGATACCTTCACATCACCAGATAGCATCACATCACCAGATAGCGTCATATCGCCAGATACCTTCACATCACCAGATACTATCACATCACTAGATACCTTCATATCACCAGATACTATCACATCACTAGATACCTTCACATCACCAGATACCGTCACATCACCAGATAGCTTCACATCACCAGATACCTTCACATCACCAGATACCTTCACATCACCAGATAGCATCACATCACCAGATACTTTCACATCACCAGATACTTTCACATCACCAGATACCATCACATCACCAGATACTATCACATCACTAGATACCTTCATATCATCAGATACTATCACATCACCAGATACCTTCACATCACCAGATACCTTCACATCACCAGATACTATCACATCACTAGATACCTTCATATCACCAGATACCTTCACATCACCAGATACCTTCATATCACCACATACCTTCACATCACCAGATACCTTCACATCACCAGATACCTTCATATCACCACATACCTTCACATCACCAGATAGCATCACATCACCACATACCTTCACATCACCAGATACCTTCATATCACCACATACCTTCACATCACCAGATAGCATCACATCACCAGATACCTTCATATCACCAGATACCTTCATATCACCACATACCTTCATATCACCACATACCTTCATATCACCAGATACCTTCACATCACCAGATACCTTCATATCACCAGATACCTTCATATCACCACATACCTTCATATCACCAGATACCTTCACATCACCAGATAGCATCACATCACCAGATACCTTCATATCACCAGATACCTTCACATCACCAGATACCTTCACATCACCAGATACTATCACATCACCAGATACCTTCATATCACCAGATACCTTCACATCACCAGATACTATCACATCACCAGATACCTTCATATCACCACATACCTTCACATCACCAGATAGCATCACATCACCACATACCTTCACATCACCAGATACCTTCACATCACCAGATACCTTCATATCACCACATACCTTCACATCACCAGATAGCATCACATCACTAGATACCTTCACATCACCAGATACCTTCATATCACCAGATACCTTCACATCACCAGATAGCTTCACATCACCAGATACCTTCACATCACCAGATACCTTCACATCACCAGATAGCATCACATCACCAGATACTTTCACATCACCAGATAGCTTCATTTCACCAGATACCTTCACATCACCAGATAGCATAACATCACCAGATACCTTCACCCACAGCCATTACTGCTGTAGCCCGTCACCCGTCACTCTCCATCCTCTTACTATAGATTGCTTTTTACATTGACTTTTAATGTTGACGAAGAAGGAATTGAAACAACTTGTTCTTTAGTCATTGTGAGTCACTCAGCTAAAACATCCTGAATACGAGGGACTCCATCTGACATGAGCCTTCAGACATGTTCAGACTTCATGGACCCAAACTTGTTCGGTTCATAAAACCAGAATCTGAAGCTCACCGGAGGTGGGTATAAGTATTAACCCAATGTAATGTTCAGCTGAACAATAAGCACCTTCGCTTCTAAATAGAGCTACAAGAGGGTATATTTTGGTACATAAAGGTTCCTTTTTTCATGAACATACTATTGCCGGTACTTTTTGGTCACTTGCCGTTCATGACTTTACTGTAGAAGGTACAGATGGTAGGGCGACGAGAAGGGACTTTGTCGTTTGGATATATGTGTTTTGTAGGTTTGGGGTATTTCTTCATCTTTGTGTTGCACTGCCGTGGGCTGGGGGAAATGATATCTCATTTCATTTCATGTACACAAGTACATGACACGAAATCGACAAATAAATGTCCCTGATTCCAAGGTTGGACTACCCCAGGGTTCGAACCCAGGACCTTCTTACCATGAGGCGACCGCGCTAATCACTGCAGCACCGTGCTGCCCTGTTGTTTTGATGATCTTGTGAATTCCTGGGGTGATGAGGTGAAGTTAAGGTGGTTTGACATTTGCGGTCTTACTAGACAGTGCAAGGCCCCGCTCACCCCAGCGGTCCTGACAGGGACATTCTGCGCCGACATCAGTTCATTTAAACTGAATCGTCGTGACTGGTGGATTCACTCTCCCAGCGTCTCCACATACAAATCAGCTTTGGTGAACTTTGACACGCAAGTTCGTGCTGTCGACCAACAGAAAGACTGAGTTGACCTGTGACCGGCTGGTTGCTCGGTGGAATCCAAAATGGAGGAAGCTAACATTTTAGCAATGACACATTATCCAGGTTTATACAACTGTGCTCTGCCAGAATACAAATTGCTACACAAAAAAAATACATATGGCATACCGTACGTGTAATGGATATAACTGTGTTTCATTAATTTGATTCTGTTGGTGGTTTTGATTGCCGAGCTTCCAGTACTGAAAGGACACAGGAAAAAAAAATCATCCTGTCTGTCAACCCCTGGTGTGATCGGGGCATTAGCTAGCGGTGGCAGAGTGCATCATATGAAGCTTTTTCATGTGTGCCCATGTCCTGTTAAATGTCATGCATGTTTGCATGTAGTATGTGGTTATACCTGTGTCGTCTTCTTCCTCTTCTTCTTCTCTCGGCTCTCCTCAGCCTGCACCCTACTCTCACTACAGATCGCAATGTCATCCGCAAACATCATAGTCCACGGAGACTCCCGCCCGATCTCGTCCGTCAACCTGTCCGTCGCCACTGCAAACAAGAAAGGGATCCTTGATGTAATCCCACCTCCACCTTGAACCCATCTTAGACATAGACTACTTTTATTGTCATGGCCTCATATGCATGCCTCATACATACAAGGGAACGAGGTTATGTTTCACAAGGACCACAGTGTCGCATAAAAACAAATAACACACAATAGATATTAAAAACAAAAAGTGCATTAAAAGCAAAAATTACTTCACAGACCTGAACACCACGAGTACACCTGACACGGGCAGTGAGAAAGACGGTCAAAAAGTCATTTTATGGAGGGTCTAAGTGTTCAGGATGTTGAGGAACCTCACAGCCTGAGGAAGGAAACTGTTGCATAGTCTGGTGGAGGCAGCACAGATGCTCCGGTACCTCCTGCCAGAGGGTAGGAGGGTGAAGCGGATGTGGGAAGGGTGGATGGGGTCCTTCACAATGCTGAGAGCCTTCCGGGTGCACCGTGTGTCATAGATGGCCTGGATGGATGGGAGAGCAGTTCCTATGCATCTGTAATTCCTACTGCACACCACCACTGTCACACTGCCCTCCTACATATCCTGCACCACTCCTACATACTTCTCTGCCACTCCCGACTTCCTCAACCAATACCAATATCGTATGCTTTCTCTAAATCCACAAAGACACAATGTAACTCCTTCTGGCCTCCTCTATGCTTCTCCATCAACACTCTCAAAGCAAACATCACATCATCCTGGGTAAGACGCTAAACTGCAACCGCAGGCTGTAGAGGAGTAGCACCTTACCTCAGCAAGGGCCCTTTGGCTAAGGACGACGTCCCTTCTGATAGGTCTGGTCCTCCTTCATGCTTGTATGGTACTTCCCATGGTGCCCAGTCCAGCCAACACATTGGGATAGGAGAAGGGAACCTGCTGCCTTGTGGGTTGATGCCTCTTTAGGCAAAAGCTAGGAGAAGGAAACTCTGAATTCAAATCCCCGGGCACGGTCTACCCGGCTGTCAGCACCCGGAAAGGGTAAACCATTCCCCGGGTGCTGCACGGCGGCTGCCCACTGCTCCTAGCTACAGAGCTAGGATGGGTTAAACACAGAGAGTGAATTTCATTGTATGTATGCACACATGACAAATAAAGTGTATTCTATTCTATTCTGTGGTGCTCTTTCCTGGCATGAAACCATACTGCTGCTGCTGATCATCACCTCTCCTCCTCTTAACCTAGCTTCTATTACTCTTTCCCATATCTTCATGCTGTGGTTGATCACCTTTATACCTCTGTAGTTGCTACAGTTCTGCACATCACCCTTGTTCTTGAAAATCAGTACCAGTATGCTTCTTCTCCACTCCTCAGGCATCCTCTCCCTTTCCAAGATTGCGTTAAACAATCTGGTTAACAACTCCACTGCCATCTCTCCTAAACACCTCCATGCCTCCACAGGTATGTCATCTGGACCAACCGCCTTTCCAGTCTTCACAGTTGTGTAGTGGTTAGCGCTGTTGCCTCACAGCAAGAAAGCCCTGGGTTTGAACCCCAGGCCTTCCCAGGTCCTTTCTTTGTGCAGTTTGCGCACCATCAAAAAGACATGCGTGTTATATGCATATGTGCTGATAACGTTCATCATCGCACCTTCGATTTCCAGCTTCGTACTCATCACTCTGTCTGACACTCTCTTCACCTCCAGCACACTCTTGACGTACTCTTCCTTCAGAATTACCCCTACCCCATTTCTCCTCCCATTCGCACAATGGTAGAAGAGTTTGAACCCACCTCCTACGCCCTGGCCTTACTCCGCGTCCACCTGGTCTCTTGCACACACAGTATACCTACCTTCCTTCTCTCCATCATATCAGCCAGCTCCCTCTCCCTTCACCAGTCATAGCACCAACATTCAAAATTCTGACTCTCACCTCCACACTCCTACCCTTCCCCCTCTCCTGCTGCCTCTGGACATGCCTTCCTCCTCTCCTTCTCCTTCGCCCAGCAGCATAGGTTTCACCGGCACCCTGCTGGCCAACAGTACCGGTGGCGGTCGTTGGTAATCTGGTCCTCGACCGATCCGGTAGGGAAATGTGATTTATGTTTTATGCTGGATGCCCCTTTGACACAACTCTCCCCATTTATCCGGGCTTGGGATCAGCACTACGAATGCACTGGCTTGTGCGTCCTCAGTGGCTGGGTTGTGGTAATACCTGTGTAACCGTGTGTAACGTATGGAGGTATAAATTTATATGTGTATACAGCAGAAAGAACGCCCCTTTATTGTGTCATCGCACAGGTTACAATGAAAGCTGTCTTCTGTGTGTAACCCATCCTCTTGTATCGGAGCAGTGGGCCGCTGCAGCACCCAGGGACCAACTCCAGTTCTTCTTTCCACTGCCTTGCTCAGGGGCACAGGCAGGAGTATCAACCCTAACATGCATGTCTTTTTGATGGTGGGAGGAAACCGGAGCACCCGGAGGAACCCCCTGCAGACACGGGGAGGACATGCGACCTCCACACGGAAAGGACCTGGGACGGCCTGGGGTTCGTAGTGCGTATGAAGATTGATGCGGTGAACATGTATGTTGACACAGTACGTTGATCCATCTATCCAGAATCCGATAGATCTATCCATCTACGGACGTGTACAGAGAGGAGACATAGACTCTATAGGGAAGACGGTATTGGACCTGGAAATACCTGGCAAACGAAGAAGAGGAAGACCAGGAAAAAGATGGAGAGCTCAGATGGAGGAGGACATGAGGGGGGTTGGACTGTGGTAGAGGGATGCGTCAGACACAAAGCAATGGAGGGCAAAAATCCGACGTGGTGACCCCTGAGAAACAGGGAACAAGCCTAAAGAAGAAGAAGAAGAAAGTTTATCTACCTGTCTGTCTGTCTGTCTGTCTGTCTATCTGTCTGTCTGTCTGTCTGTCTGTCTATCTGTCTGTCTGTCTGTCTGTCTGTCTGTCTGTCTATCTGTATGTCTATCTGTCTGTCTATCTGTCTGTCTGTCTGTCTATCTGTCTGTCTGTCTGTCTGTCTGTATGTCTATCTAACTATCTGTCTGTCTGTCTGTCTGTCTATCTGTCTGTCTGTCTATCTGTCTATCTGTCTGTCTGTCTGTCTGTCTGTCTATCTGTCCGTCTGTCTGTCTGTCTGTCTGTCTGTCTGTCTGTCTGTCTGTCTATCTGTCTGTCTGTCTGTCTGTCTGTCTGTATGTCTATCTGTCTGTCTGTCTGTCTGTCTGTCTATCTGTCTGTCTGTCTGTCTATCTGTCTGTCTGTCGGTCGGTTGGTCGGTCTGTCTATGTCTGTCTCTGCTTAACAACTGTACAACTGAATGAAAGTAATAAACAGTGTTGCTTAGTGGTAACTGTGATAGTTTTTTTTAACCTTGCATGTTTTTATATAACAGTAACGTTGACACAGCTTCTTTTGTACAAATGACGATTTAAAAAAAAGAAGTAAATCGGTAACACTTTATAACTAATGAAGCATTAGTGAAGTAGCAGTACTACTGAGTTCATCGTTTGTAAAGCCAGACATGCACCAATGGTGAGTGTGTTATAGATGTTTTACAAATACTTGGTAACACTTCAGTATGGGGAACATATTCTAAGTAACAAAAACTTAATTACTAGTGAATTAGTAATGATCAAGATGTCACTTTAGTATGGGGAACATATTCTAAGTAACAAAAACTTAATTACTAGTGAATTAGTAATGATCAAGATGTCACTTTAGTATGGGGAACATATTCTAAGTAACAACAACTTAATTACTAGTGAATTAGTAATGATCAAGATGTCACTTTAGTATGGGGAGCATATTCTAAGTAACAAAAACTTAATTACTAGTGAATTAGTAATGATCAAGATGTGACTTTAGTATGGGGAACATATTCTAAGTAACAAAAACTTAATTTAGGGTAATTTAACACTATGAACACTTGTAGTTGTGTGTGTTGTTATGTAAGAACAGAGCATATTCATTAAGTGTTAGTAAGGGAGAATACCTCTTCTTGTGGTACTACCACCTTATAAAGGCCATACTAAGCAAAGCATATTGAGATGGTACTACTAATAAGCAATACTTCTGAGGTTATAGAGGGAAAACTCATAGTTAATGGCTTACTGGTTGTATAATAAGGCCATGCAGAATAAGGCATTAATGAGTACCTAATAATGACCAATTAAGAGCCAACATGTTGCTAATTTGCATGCTAATAAGCACCTAATTAATGGTGACTACGTTCCCCATACTAAAGTGTTACCAGTACTTGTTAATACTGCAAGTCGTGGTTAATTCGGGTAGCTACTAGTTACAAAGCATTTCCACATGAGGCCCGCAGCACCTGGAGACTCGCAGGAGCCTGAAGGATCACAAGATCCTTTAGAACGCGTAAGCACGCGGTTAACGAAGTATTTGCGTGCACATTTGCGCATGCGTTAATCATACACAACACGTGTGGACGCACTAGCCATGGCGCGTGTCTTGCTTTACGGGTGATGATTCAGTAGTTACTACTACTACTTCCTTAACGCTTCATCATCATCATCATCATCATCATCATTATTATTATAACGTGTTCCCGGTGAGTCCAGCACGCCTCCGACAGCCGCGAGGTCCCGGCCCGGCCCGCCCGCCCCGCTCGCCCGCCCCGCTCGCCAACAGCCAATGGGCTGCCGTCCCCCCTCGCTCACCTCCTCCGCTTACAGGAAGTCGCCCACGGGGCCGTTTCCCGTCGCGCGCCCCGCCGGGGCCGAACCAGGGGTTAATGCAGTACTCTACAGTTGACGTTAGAGGGAGACGTTCCATCGGTTTTAAA
The DNA here is from genome assembly GCA_022114975.2 of Lampris megalopsis. Taxonomy (NCBI): domain Eukaryota; kingdom Metazoa; phylum Chordata; class Actinopteri; order Lampriformes; family Lampridae; genus Lampris; species Lampris megalopsis. Next base: position 42,935 of record JAJHIY020000592.1, read on the forward strand.
TGGACCCCGGTGGCTACGGTATGTAAATGACCTGGCTTCATTTTGATTGGCAGTCTAAAATGGCTCCTGCCCGCCCTTGGTCCCGCACGGCGGTGGCTGAACGCTACCGGCTCCTTTGTCTTACTGATGGAGTACAGTGTGTGTGCGTGCGCGCTCACGAGAGTGTGCGTGCGCGTGCGCGCGTGCTCAAGACAGAGGGAGCATGAATAAAGCTCAGATTAAAAAAAAAAGGGACCATTCATTCACATCTATAATGAGCTCTCCCTCACTCCTTCCCTCTCTCGTCTGTTCCCCCCCCCCCCATCTCTCTCTCTCGTCTTCAGACCAGTACAAACAAGCGAGGCGTCTGATTAGTGGTTAAATTCGCCCCGCGTTGCTCGCAGCCATTGATGAAAACGTAAGTCTTTTCCGTTCTG
>JAJHIY020000593.1:0-43341 GCA_022114975.2 Lampris megalopsis
CACGACACGACGATGTTATACATCAGCTGATTTTTTTTTTTTTAAATAAGAGTGAAAGCCTGAAGACGAGGTGACGTGATGTTGAAATTTGGGTCGGAGTCCGGGGTTGGAGGGCTTCTACAGGTCGGAGGTGGCTGCCGGTGCCTCGGTGCAAAACAGACGGTTTTTCCTCAACTTTTTGTTAAAATTATTAACAGCCGCGTCCACTTGGTTACTTCACACTGTTGGTTGTGTGTGGACGTCGAACCAGGAGGCAGCCATCTTGAATCATCTGGTCTGTTTGGTCTATTATTATTATTTTTTAAAATCTGATTTTTAAGCCATACTTGTACGGTGGCGACACAGTGGCGACTGCTCAACTGGAAAGGCTCTCAAACTGTCACGCTTTCTCGGCCCTTGACCTCTCATCTGCTGCTCTGATGCACTTTTCTGCCCTTCACCTTTCTGATTTGTTGCTTTCTTCTCCTCTTCCTCCTGCGCCCCCCCCGCCATCCTCTGCCTCCTCTGTCCTCCCTGTCTTCAGGAAGGGTAACGTGAAGACCATGGCCGACAGGGTTCTGCTGATGAGGGACCAGCTGAAGGCTAAACTGCTGGCGCTGGGCACCCCGGGGACGTGGGACCACATCACCCATCAGATCGGAATGTTCAGCTTCACCGGGCTCAACCGTGAGTGGGACGGACACACACACACACACACACACACACACACACACACACACACACACAAACACTATCCTTTTTTTATTAATTGTTTTTCAAGGAAAACAAATCGAACTGAACAATTACAGTTGAAAGACTCTGTGATATTTTGTAACATTTTAACATCCCCAAATCTCATTTACCCACATCCTGCTCCCCTCTATCTCCTCCTACCCCGTCCCACAGGGAGGCCCCTTCTCAGAACAGAATTAACCCACATTACCGTAGGTTCAATACAAACACGAAAAAGGAAACAAAAGACACAAATAAAATAAATAAATAAATAAAATAAAGAGGCGAGTAAGTAAATAAAAGAATAACTGATTTGACTGTCCTTATGGGGACATTTGTCACCTTTGGACTGGTAATCCCAGAGCCGGCCCAAGGCTTTATGGGGCCCTAAGCAGAATATTATTTTTGCCCCCCTGCCTCACCCCCCACACTAAACCCACCTTCCACCACCGACAACATTATGTCTATGCTTGATCGTTACCATGCCATTGTCATGACTTGCTACTGTGCTGCAAAGTCTTAAAATAAACCAGCAGACAATGCAATGACTGAACAAGTTAACTATTTCAATTGCTTTTGAACAGCGGAAATGATTAAACCGGTGGCATTAATTTGTCAGTCCGTTAACAACATGATATCCAAATATTTAGTTTTTGTTTTTTGGTGATTACTCCTGATATGATATATCACACACACAAAAATATATATATTTAACAACCTGTCGTGTTTGACATTTCGAGCGCTCTTGGGGGCCCCCTGCTGGCGTGGGGGACCTAAGCGTCCGCTTAGTTCGCTTATGCCCTGTGCCGGCTCTGGGTAATCCGGCATACCGGGCATTTTCCCGGTTGGCTGATGCATCTTGAGGCTGATACAACTGAAATTTTCATTGTTAAAAAATAATAATATATTGCTTAACGACTGGCCCGTAAAGCAGGGGCAGCGGCCCATTGGTTCATTTTCTATACTGACACTAGGCTGGTCCAATCACATCTCTTACTGGGCCGGCCCCGCCCCTTATCCTCTGTCATCTCTTTCTCGTGTCACATGTCATGGCTCAGAGTCTGTCAGTTGTCAAGATGGGCATGCAAAAACGAAATAAGGAGGGGTGCAGATCAGTAGCGGGCCAAAAAAATGATGTGGACGCCACCAAATGTGCAAAAATCACAGATATGTTTGCTGCAGGGTCCCAGAAAGTTGAATTGGTCAAGTCTGTAGATCAACAAAAACACACACACACACAAAGAAACCAACATACACACTTGTCAAACAGGCAGCATTATTGCATCTTAGAGACTTTAATTTACCATCGCAGATACGAGCGGCTGAAATGAGTTTCCTCCGTAGGGTGTCTGGGCTCAGCCTTAGAGATAGGGTGAGGAGCTCGGACATCCGGAGGGAGCTCGGAGTAGAGCCGCTGCTCCTTCGTGTCGAAAGGAGCCACTTGAGGTGGTTCAGGCATCTGATCAGGATGCCTCCTGGGTGCCTTCCTTTGGAGGTTTACCGGGCATGGCCGACTGGGAGGAGACCCCGGGGTAGACCCAGGACTCGCTGGAGGGACTACATGTCCAATCTGGCCTGGGAACGCCTTGGGATCCCCCAGGAGGAGCTGGAGGGTGTTGCTGGGGAGAGGGACGTCTGGAGTGCCCTACTTAGCTTGCTGCCACCGCCACCCGACCCCCCCGAAGTGGCTGATGATGAATGAATGAATGGATAATTTGCCGTCATTGTGTTTTCGTGTGTCCCACAGCCAAACAGGTGGAGTACATGATCAAAGAGAAGCACATCTACCTGATGGCGAGCGGACGCATCAACATGTGCGGCCTCACCACCAAGAACATCGACTACATCGCCCAGTCAATCCACGAAGCTGTGACCAAGGTCCAATAAAGCTCGCCTCCCTCTCCGTCCACATCCTCCCGCCCGTCTGCTACAGGGCGTAGCGTTATTGTGTGTGGATGAATGCGTCACCTCCTCTCCTTCAATTGGCCGAACTGCAACAGGTGGGTTTGAGCGTTTAAACCAATTGGAGGGCTGACGGAGAACACGTCCCCCCAGCTTTTCAAATGCAAGACGGTGTGTGTGTGTCTGTCTGCGCAGAAGACACACACATTCACTCAGCCGTTCTCTGTAAGCAACGCTCTGTAGACCCCCCCAGTACACGCAGTAATACTTTAGACTCCGTTCGCCTATCCAGATCCTTCTCCGCTTCAGACAAACGTGTCGTCTTTGAGCAATATGAAAGCCATTGAAATCATACCCGGTTGCAGAATTTCACTTCCTGTTTTGTTCTTCTCCTCATTTTGTGCCATTTCCCAAGTCAGAAACGGCCCTCGTTTCTTTCTCTCTTGTTTTTTCCATGTTGGTTTTCAGAGCACGTTGTGGGTTGTGTGGCGTCTGTGTGGCGTCTGTGTGGCGTCTGTGTGGCGTCTGTGTGGCGTCTGTGTGGCGTCTGTGCTTCCACGAAGGGAACTAATGGCGGCACAGGTGGGTCGGGGGAAAGTGGAGCAGTAGCCATTTTAGAAGCCGTACGTTTTCCTGCACACCTACTGAACTACAGTCGCACTTTGAAGTCATTCTGTTCTGTTTGTGTCGTGTCGGCGTGTGGGGTTTTGCTCTGTAACGTTCATCACAACGGTTACCCTGCGGGATAAATCAGTCGACGGGCGGTTCTACAATGGCTACCGCCGCTTCTGAAGTTACCTGTCTGTGTGCACCTTGATCGTATATGCTGTCTCGAACGGCGTTAAGTCAGTTGATGGGAGCCTTTTCTGGCAGATTGCTAATGTGGGTGTGTATATTGAAAGGCATTATGGGTACAGCGATCATTGTCCCTGCCGTGTGACTTTGTTAAAGCTCACGCATGTATGTGCCTGTTGTTCGGATGTCTTCTTTGTGAGTCTTTATGTTTTGCCTTTTCAGACGTGTGCAGCTAGATGAGACAGACCTTGTTACAAAACCACCTTATAATGTGTCGTAAATCCAAATATGTACTGTGTGCCAACGATGAACAAAAACCCCAACCCTCCGAGTTACCGCTGGCTGTGACCTCCACGCTGCAGTGTCCTTATCATGTAACCGAAAGCCCGTTCAATGTGACTTGTTGTTTATCACCATCAGCAGCAGCACAAGAGGGATTCTAGGATATAGCCACAGTCCACCATGTGTCATTAACACAGTGTGTATATGCATACTGAAATAAATCATCAACCAGTGGGATCCACATTTCTGCCTCGTTTCTGACTGTCTTCTAGTTCCTCTCCGCACGATCTGCAACATTCACTCCATCCTCCACAGTACTAATAGACGCCAGTGGCGGCTGGCCAGTAGAGGGCGCTGGGGCGCCGCCCCCTTCAAATACCAGGAGATGAAAATCTACTTAAACATGTTAAATATAACTTAGTTGTATAATGCAAATAATGATGAAATAACAGTGTTGTCAGTGTGTGAGCGCCTGTCAGCAGCATTACATATTGGTTCACATGGTGTTTGGTTGGTTTCTGTCTGAATACATATACTTCCTGTCTGAATACATATACTTCCTGTCTGAATACATATACTTCCTGTCTGAATATATATACTTCCTGTCTGAATACATATACTTCCTGTCTGAATATATATACTTCCTGTCTGAATATATATACTTCCTGTCTGAATACATATACTTCCTGTCTGAATATATATACTTCCTGTCTGAATACATATACTTCCTGTCTGAATACATATACTTCCTGTCTGAGTACACATACTTCCTGTCTGAATACATATACTTCCTGGGTGAGGGGCGCCGGCCAAACCATACCTTATGTAAGCCCTCAAACTTGTGGCGAGCAGGTGACCCGAGGCTGCTGTCTGATTGGTTTCTTCAGGTTTCCCAGGGGGCGCAGTTCTGTGCTGCCCCAGACACTCCCACTTTTATTGGCAGTGAATTGGTATTAATGTTTTTTGCTCTAATGTGATTGGACGATTCTCGTGGCTGTCAATCATGTTCACACCCACCACCACACCTCGTCTCGGCTGTCAATCATCCACCGTCTACCAACCCTGATAAAATCGATAGGCCACATGGTCCTTCTTAGTAACTCTGTGACTGTGTGGACACTAAAGCAGCTGTCAGGTGGGCTGCACCAAGGTACACTGCGCCCCCCCCAAATTTCTAGCACCAGCCGCCACTGATAGTCACCCCTGAGAAAACAGGAGAATTAACTTCGGCAGTTCAGCGGCTGTTTTGTTTGTTCTTGTCCAGGAATTGAAGATTATTCAGTGGTGTCGCTTAGTTTAACTGCTTGAGCTTAAAGAAAAGATAAACGACGTTAGCTGATTAAATCTATTGTGGCTTTTACACATTGATTTGACTTTAATGGCAAATACAGTCACAGCTGTTTGGTCTTCTCAAACAGTCGTTAAAGATCCGACGTAGTGCGCACACAGCATCCTATCTTGGGCTCTCCTGTAGACCAGCGTTTCTCAACCGGGGGTCCGCGGACCCCTAGTGGTCCGTGGTGTCATTGCAAGGGGTCCGTGAAAATAAAATATCTTTTAAAAAAAAGATCCTATGACATTTATAGAAATAGGATTATTTTACTCAAATGTGACTGAGACCTTTATCTACCTAAACTATAAAGGGTAACATGACTTTTTTCTCTAATTACATCTGTTTCACAAGGGTAATTTATTGTATTTTAATAAGAGATCTCGCTCCCCTAACTAGATCTAAGTTACAACTGAAAGCTCTTATTTTTGCCCCAAAGAGTGAATAAATGCTATAATGAAATTTAAAATGCAGTTTCTACTGTTTCTATCAAATTGCAACCCCCCCCTCCCCCAAGATCAGGTGGAGGGGTCCTCAGGGTAGATCAAAAATACGCGGGGGGTCCAGCACCCCAAAAAGGTTGAGAACCACTGCTGTAGAGGAAACATCTGGCGTCGACCCAAAGGAGGTCATCAGAGTGACCCGGATTCATGAAACCCCTCCTCCACCGCTGACGGCAGGAATGACGTCACGGCAGCCTCATAACCGTCCTCTTGAGTGGAAGGACGTTCCAGATAAAGGGTCTCCACGGGAGGGAGGGTGGTCTGGGATGGATGATCGCCTCCTTCAGAAGAATCAATATTGCCTGGTTAGGTGAACATGACCCCGACTAGCTACATCCTGTGGTCCCTGGCTGAACTACAAGGGCCTCCTCGGAGGAGGCGGAGGAGGTCTGCCCCCTGGACGTGCGGTACACAGGCCCACCGGTGTGTGGAATGTTCCCTGATGCCCACGAACCAGACCCCCCCCCCCCCCCATCGGGCCAGCCTTTGCTGCTGCCATCATGACAGTAGATGGTACTATCTGCATCCGGTCTACTGCCTCGTAGACTTGCCTGTGTAGGCGAAGGCCAGGAGAAGGTTACTCCGAATTGCTAGGATCCAAGGAGGCGCTGGCAGCAGGACGCTCCATGGTGTTTGCGGCAGAAGAGCCCAGCAGGGTCATGGGCCCAAACATCAGACGGCTTGCAGAGGAACCAGTCTGGTGGTCAGTGGACGCCATCACCTGACAAGTGAGCGGCCACTGCCGGGGCGACCTCTTTACCTGCCGAGCCGCTGCACTACGGCACCGCGTAGGAACGGGTTCTGAGGTCCAGAGAGACCGTCTTGATTACTGCGCAAGGCGCGATGTGAGGCGAGCTGGACCAACACTGGTCTGGGACGTGTGGACGGTATGGTCGCTGTAATGCGGCCTGGTGGCCCGCAGGCGTGCTTGCCGAGCCGAAACCGCATCACGGTCCTCATCGTTTTCGGTGGACTGCCGGAGACATCCGGTGTTCCGATGCAGCAGAGTGACTCAGCAGCGGTACCGACGGCTCGCGCTCCCAGAGGGATGCTGCCCCCCCACCCAGCCAGCCCACCAACTGCCTCTTCCCTATCAGCCAATAGGAAGCGTCAGACAGCATCCCTCCCCCTCTAGTCATCCACCTCCACCCATTCCTCTCCATCTGCCTCCCCCCCTTCTTCTTCCTATCATGTATCACTGCCTCTCCTCCTCCACCTCCTCCTCCTCCTCCTCCCTTTGGTGCAATGCCACAACCCAGGCCCTGCAGGCACGCCCTTTCCTTTTCCTCCTCTCGTGTTTTCTCCTGTCCTCCTTTCTCCCTGTCCTGTCCTGTCCTGCGCTGCGCTCCTCTCACCTCCATGCCCAGTGCTCCTCTCACCTCCATGCCCAGCGCTCCTCTCTCTCTCTCTCGTTTTCTCCCGCCGCTCCTCATCCTCTCTACCCTTCTTCACTTACTCACGTAGGATCGGATAGAGGTGCACTCTATTGAGTATATTTAAGAAAGGGGGTGGAGGTCATGTTTGTCCAGTGGTGTGTTGTAGTCAGTGGAAAGAAAAGCCAGGTGGAGAGTGTCTTCCTCATGACACTGTGAGGCATAGGACTCGGAAGTGCCATCAAAACCATGCTGCCAGCGTCACATGGGGAGTCACTTCCGGTTTAAGCGGTGGGGGAGCTGTTGGCTGTCTCGCTCGGGGCGTTCTCATGTTAGCCTGGAGAAACGTAAGGACCGTTCTGCTGGTTCTGGGGGGGGGGGTGAACTCTGTTGGTTCTGGGGGGGTGAACTCTGATGGTTCTGGGGGGGTGAACTCTGCTGGTTCTGGGGGGGTGAACTCTGCTGTTTCTGGGGGGGTGAACTCTGCTGGTTCTGTGGGGGGGAACTCTGCTGGTTCTGGAGGGGGTGAACTCTGCTGTTTCTGGGGGGGTGAACTCTGCTGGTTCTGGGGGGGGGCGAACTCTGCTGTTTCTGGGGGGGTGAACTCTGCTGGTTCTGGGGGGGATGAACTCTGCTGGTTCTGGTGGGGGGGGGCGAACTCTGCTGGTTCTGTGGGGGGGGAACTCTGCTGGTTCTGGGGGGGGTGAACTCTGCTGGTTCTGGGGGGGGACGAACTCTGCTGGTTCTGGGGGGGTGAACTCTGCTGGTTCTGGGGGGGGGCGAACTCTGCTGGTTCTGGGGGGGGGGGGTGAACTCTGCTGGTTCTGGGGGGGGGGGGCGAACTCTGGCGTTGTGAGGACAGAACAGTGTGCAGGATTTCCTTCACAGTCTACCTACACGAGTTTTGGTTGGACGAGGTTTTATCGCATGTATCTGTTTGTTTGTTTGGTGTCAACTGAACAGTGGATTTGTATCTGCGGAGTTCCTCCAGCTGTTTTCAGCACGTGAACAGGAAGCATGTTTTAATAAGATAACCGATCTTCACCCTGCAAGAGAGAGTTTGGACAGGCCATGCTGTATCGCATTTTGATGATTTGTTTTTGCCCTAAAATTTACATGGCTGGTCACGTGGTACGGAGTCACGTGATGATTGATGAGGCGAAACATTTCGCTAATTGTTTAGCGAGTTCGACCCAAATGCATTCACGGCACGGTGGCGCTGTCGCCTCGCAGCAAGAAGGTCCCGGGTTCGAACCCCGGGGTCGTCCAACCTTGGGGGTCGTCCTCTGTGTGGAGTTTGCATGTTCTCCCCGTGTCTGCGGGGGGTTTCTCCGGGTGCTCCGGTTTCCCCCCACCATCAAAAAGACATGCATGTTGGGGTTAATACTCCTGTCCGTGCCCCTGAGCAAGGCATGGCGAGACCAACTGGATGCTGCACGGCGGCTGCCGGCTGGTCCTATAGGATGGGTTAAGTGCAGAGAAAGACTTGCCCCATGGGTATCAATAAAGTATCTCTGTTCTATTCAGTTAAGGTAACCCTCCTCTCAGGAGCTGCAGGGAAGGGCCTGAGTAAGGGTCCAGCTTGTCGGGGCCCTCGAGTCCACCGTCTCAATACAGCAAACCACAAGTGGTTTATACACAGGCTTTAGATACTCAGGCTCAACACATGTGATGTGGTCTTGTAACCACCCATCCATCCACCCATCATCCATCCATCATCTTATCCTGCTCCAGGGGGGCGGGGATGCTGGAGCCTATCCCGGTAGTCACTGGCCGGCAGGTGGGGGGACACCCCGGACAGGCCGCCAGGCCGTCACAGGGCCGCTAAAAGACACCACAGGGACCAACTGAAAGCTGGCTCCGGTGGCTGTGGCTCACTGTAAACCCCGTTTGGCGGTCAGCACCTCTGCCCCTCCCCCGGATGAGCTTAACAATGTTTGCGTCCGCTTTGAGGCTCGCACCCTGGACCCAGCAACGGCACCACAGTGCCCACCTGATGAAGGTGGCAGAGGTGACGTCAATAACCCCCCTCCCCTCCCCCCTTTTCTCCCCAAGTGAATTTGGCCAGCTACCCCACTCTCCCGAGCCGTCCCGGTCTCTGCTCCACCCCCTCTGCTGATCCAGGGGGGGGTGGGGCTGCAGACTACCACATGTCTCCTCCCATACACGTGGAGTCACCAGCCGCTTCTTTTCACCTGACAGTGAGGAGTTTCACCAGGGGGGACGTAGCGCGTGGGAGGATCAAGCTATTCCCCCCCAGTTCCCCTTCCCCCCTGAACAGGCGCCACGACCGACCAGAGGGGGCGCTAGTGCAGCAACCAGGACACATCCACATCCGGCTTCCCACCCGTCTGTATGGACGCCCGACCAAGCCGGAGGTAATGCGGGGATTCGAACCGGCGATCCCCGTGTTGGTAGGCAACGGAATGGACCGCCACGCCACCCGGACGCCCGTGAGTAGAACTCTTAAAAGGGTCAAGGAGGGAATAAGTGGACTGGGCCTGCTAGTGCCGGGCGATGATGAGCCCACCACAGCAAGACCTGGACTGGTTACACAACACTGACACACACTCACCACATCTTGCACCTGCACGAGAATCCAGCTCAGCCTCGTCATATCCAACGGTCCCGTGGTGTCCGTTATAATATCAAACCGAAACTCGTCGTCAAATAATGCCCCCTCAGGTATTTCAGACTCCATTCTGGACAACAGAACTGTGTATCATGACACGACAACATGGGAAATGAACCCTTATACATGACCACTGACAGATGATGAGTAATGAATGACAGTATTGAATCATTGCCCAGCCCTCAGGTCAACTTTGAACACCGATTTGTGGCCGTCAGAGGAGATATTTTTCAAAAAGTTCCTTTGGTTAGTTCTGGGGTTTTTTTTTGAGGAAGCCCCAACGTTCCCTCTCACGCTGCTCACTTTAATGGCCTCTGCTATTGATTATGGCATTACAAAGACTTCCTGTTAGCTTTTAGAGGTGAGTGACCTGCGCTAAGGAAGGGTCACCTTTGCTACACTGCATCTAGAGATGACAGTAAAAGCTCTGCTGGCTTTACCACACCAACATGTATTATTGATCTGGGGCCTGGCCTGAAACCTGATGGGACTTCTTGGCAGATATAAAATCGTTTTTAAAGGGGACGATTGTACGGCTGCCGAGACGGCGCATGACTAACCAGTGAGGAATTGTCTTTGTCCGGACGATCAGCCGGATGTTATTTACGAAGGACAGGTATCGTCCTTGACCCTACAGAAGAGAAGCACACTCTCGGAACGGATCTGGGTTTGACATGTGATTGTGTCGTCTTCATCTCCACAAGGAAAAGATTTGACACACAAAACAACGTAACCCCAGATGGCAACGCTGCTGTGGCCCGGACCCGTCCCACACCAGACACTGGGCGGTCCACTCCTGTTTGCCAGATCTGGGCCAGAACCAAGCCATAGCAGTGCCGCATGTGCCACATATCTGCCAAAGGTGGCCCATATGTGTGTTGTGATATTTGGGCCATATTCACCATTTACCACACGGGCCACTTCAGGGTCACATCCAGACCACATGTTGCCCAGAGCACCGCTTCTTTGCCAAAAAAGGCCCACATGTGATTTGGCATATTTGGGCCATATTTGGTATTATACATGTGGGCCACTTCAGGCTCACATCCATTTTGTCAGGGCCAGAAGAAGACCACCAGTGCCGCATCATTTCCTGAAGTGGCCCACATCCGGATGCTGTCTGGGACTGGTGTCAGAAGATTAACCAAGACATCCTTCTTTGAGTGCTTTTGCTTCCATTACAGCTTGGCTAATTATCCCGGCAGAGTACCCCCCCACCCCCCACCCACGTAGTGCTCCCCATGTGTTGAAGCAAACCCGTGTGGACACCACAATGAAACTGCTCCATTATAAATCCCACAGGGTCTCTTCCCCCCCATGAAGCCGCTGTTAGCAGGTTGTCCAGTGTAAGCGGGCCGGCCCACTCCAGCAGGAATGCCAGGAGACGCCTCAGTATTGCTGTCTTACAATATGAGCGCTGTTTAAAAGTGAGCATAGCACACAAAAACACAAGGCCACAGGGTTGATTAAAGTTTTTATCACATACGTCCTGCCCAACAATGACAACAAAAGAAGTCGTTCGTATGGGTTAGTCTCACTAACCCGTATTACGTCACGTGTCACGTGACGGCATCGCGTCCGCCATGTTGGAGGGCGACGGCTGCGATCCATGCGATACCGCGTTGCTGTCACTGCGCGGCGCTACACGTTAACCGAACGGTGCCGGAATGTGTCGCCGGGTTTGGGTCACGCAGAACAGCTGCCGTGGTTCCTGTTTTACAACGGTTGGTTTCTGCACCGTCTCCCTGGTTCGAACCGGATCCTCTGCGCCGTTAGACCGGAACTTTGTCCAATTAATGGTACCGGTTATTTTCTTGCCCGGTGCGGGATTCGATACGAGGTGTACTGCAGCACAAGGCGACGTCACTAACCGCTCGGCTAAAGGGTCAGACCCATTAGCTAGCTAGCTAGCTAGGAGCTAACGGGTCTTATTAGTAGTTTACAGTCGTCACCCTCCCCGGAAGCGCCCCCTCGCGCTTTGTTATTCCCGCGCTCTGAAGAGACTCCTGACGATCTGCACACTTCCGGGTCCCACCGCTGCCACCAATGTAACCGGTTATTTTGTTGCCCGGTGCGGGATTCGATACGAGGTGTACTGCAGCACAAGGCGACATCGCTAACCGCTCGGCTAAAGGGTCAGACCCGTTAGCTAGCTAGGGGCTAACGTGTCTTATTAGTAGTTTACATTCATTTCGCAAACTGTTTCTCGAAGTGTGGATCGCAACTGCGACGTTTTAATCCGCACGTTTGTGCGATTTCCGCTTAAAATGTGGTCGTTGTTGTGAGAACTCCGGGGTAACCACAAGGGGGCGCTGCGGTCCAGGTGTCCTCCAACATGGCGGAGCTGTTCGCTGGCAATGAAAAAGTCACGTGATCGAGAATGACCCATTAATGGCATTTTAGAGTTTGTAATTTCCTGGAAAACGATGGTGAGACATTGCGTCCAATGAAACGCGTTCTCTAATTCTTACGCCCCGCCCCCATGACTACGTACATGCTGCCCGTTAGCGGCCGGCGCACAGGACCTACGAGCTAGCTAGCAGGTACGGGTCGTCGCGGTGTTTTGGCGGGGCTAACTCCCGCAGCCTCCCCGTGGCTTGCCTCGGCTACTAGGGATCCGCAAGGAGGGTCCGGCCGGAGCCCTAGAGAGAGAGTGACGTCAACTCCGTACACGTCAGTGGGCCAGTTATTTAACAGCAATGGCGGATCATGGGAGCCCCGGATAGTTCCAAACAGTGCGTATAGTGTGTATCTGGTGTGTGAGTCTATCAACGGCCAAACTAAAGCACTTGGGGCCTTGATTCTTTTTGGAGGTTACTGGGGATGATCAGGGGCACCTATAAAAAAATAGCAGAAAGTTAAAATTATGCATAATTAATTATGCATAAATATGCAAAATATGCATTTTTCTAAAAATGGCTAAAAAAAACACTTTTCTCGGCATTTCAGATGATTCTGAGCATCTTTGATTTTTTTCTCCTATATAAACATTTTTTTTCTGGGACTTAGAAATGTTTTGGCATTATGGAAAATATATGCGTTTTTGCAAAAATGCACTTATGATCCTCATTTTTTTGGGAGGTGGTAGGTATTGTTCCAGAGAGGACCAGAAAAATAACGGAAAATTAAAATAATTATAATAATTATGCAAAATATGCATTTTCTAAAAACGGCTAAAAACCACTTTTCTCGGCATTTCAGATGATTCTGAGCATTTGGGGGGAGGGAGTTGGAGTGGGGGGGGGGGGTTATGGGCACGGGGAAGGCGGTTAGCTGGCAGGATGAAGAGGAGGGAGATTTAGACGGGTGGATAACCAAACCGCTACATTGTAACGGGGCTCTTCTAGTCAACTCCCATATTTTCGTAATGTGCGTGTGTGTGGTCTTAGTCTGTGTGTGTGTGTGTGTGTGTGTGGTGTTAGTTTGTGTGTGTGTGTGTGTGTGTGTGTGTGTGTGTGTGTGTGGTGTTAGTGTAGATAGCGGGACCGAAAACTAAAGCACTTATGATCCCAATTCTTTTTGGAGGTAGTAGGTATTGTCTCAGAGTAAGGGAAAAATCCCAGAAAATTAAAATTATGCATAAAAATGGCTAAACACCACTTTTCTCGGCATTTCAGATGATTCTGAGCATCTTTGATTTTTTTCACCTATCGCCAGTAGTGGTTGTGGTTGCTATAGTTACCAAGCCTCCCTTCCGGTCTGCCTGCGTGGCAGTCTCTGTTCTTCTTCCTGTTTCAACTAAATGGCCGCTGCCGCACGTTACCATCTGCGTTGTGTGATTCATTGATCCACGCCGGTAATGAGAGACGATATCAGTGAATCACACAACCACAGATGGTAACGTGCGGCAGCGGCCATTTAGTTGAAACAGGAAGAAGAACAGAGACTGCCACGCAGGCAGACCGGAAGGGAGGCTTGGTAACTATAGCAACCACAACCACTACTGGCGTATATAAAAAAAAAATTTCTGGGACTTAGAAATGTTTTGGCCTCATGCAAAATATATGCATTTTTGCAAAAATGCTATGATCCTCATTTTTTTGGAGGTGGTAGGTATTGTTCCAGAGAGGACCAGAAGAATAGCAGAAAAATTAAAATAATTATGCATAATTATGCAAAATATGCATTTTCTAAAAATGGCTAAAAACCACTTTTCTCGGCATTTCAGATGATTCTGAGCATTTGGGGGGAGGGAGTTGGAGTGGAGTGGGGGGGTTTAGGGGCAGGGGGAAGGCGGTTAGCTGGCAGGATGAAGAGGAGGGAGATTTAGACGGGTGGATCACCAAACCGCTACATTGTAGCGGGGCTCTTCTAGTATCTACATATAAATGTAACAATCTGACCATATTGGTTGGTAGTTCGCAGAAATGGCGGCTAAGCGGTTCATTTAAATGAGCCGCCAAGCTTCGTTTGGAACTATTCGGCGGCTCCATGAACCACGTGACCCTCTCGCCTTCTGACCCCTCCCCGCCGTACCCGCTCCCCGCCTTTCTGCAGGGAGTCCAACGCTATTGGCTGCTGTAACCGCCGATCAATATCCGCGACAAGTCCCGCCCCAGCTTCCTGTTTCTATAGGAAACACGTAAGTATGCGGAGTCAAGCCGTTTTATGGGCTCTTTAACCCTACACCTGCCGAAGGAGACCGTGAACCAGACACCTTTAAGGGACTGGTGTTACAACCCATCCGCCCATTAGCCTGACCAACCGCTTATCCTGCTCTCAGGGTGGCGGGGATGCTGGAGCCTCTCCCAGCAGCCACTGCGCGGCAGGCGGCCGCCTGGCCGTCACACACACACACATACTGAGGGACACCAGTACGGCCGAGTCACCTGACCCACGTGTCTCTGGACTGTGGGAGGGAACCGGAGCCCCCGGAGGAAACCCACGCAGACAGGGGGAGAACATGCAAACTCCACACAGAGGACGACCCCCAAGGTAGGACGACCCCCAAGGTAGGACGACCCCGGGGCTCGAACCCAGGACCTTCTTGCTGGGAGGCGACCGCGCTACCCACTGCAGAATGAACAGAGGAATAAAGAGCAGCATCCTCGCCCTCGTTAAGTTAAAGCAGGCGGTTCAGTGAGAAGTGCATCGTAGTTTAAGGCCCAGCATTCATAAGGTGAACCTATAAATCCCCCCCCGCCCTCACAACCCTAACCTTCACATTGCTCATATCGTGGTTTTCCATGCAGCCAGCGAGTTTTTTTGTCTGACCTTTAGCAAAATAGGAAACATATATGGCAAGAAGGAGCATGCATTTGAAATCGATGCACTCGACATCTGTTATTCCGGTCTCTGCTGGGGGCGAGCTTGACAATGAATAGACCTCGCGTATGTGTAAACCTAAAACTCTTGGGGGCAGTTTCATTGTACAATTAGCATTCAAAATCAAAGTACATTCTTCACAATACAATAGCAGCTTACACAGTTGTGCAATCCAAGAGGATGAGGGAACATAACCTGGTAAATTGATAAAAATCCCCTGTTTGGATCTCGGATATAATAAGAATCCTACTTGTGCTCAGGCCGTCTTCACGGCCTTGGCCGTTACTGTGTGGTAGTTCCCGTATTTGCAGACACCTCTATGACTTAGTACTTTTTAGTTTTGATGTGGGGTGCACAGGGGTGGCCAGGTGTTTATTGAGGGGTGACCTCAGGAAAACTTCCTAGATCTTCCCCTTTGCCCTGGTAAATAATACTGCAGCTTTCCATAGATGGGGGGGGGGGTCATCTGTCCAAACAAACAAAGAAATATTAGAGGAACATACATTTAAAGCTGAACTGCAGAGTTTTCCATGTCAACAGAGTTTTTCATAATTTCACCCATTCCCAGACAGCATCGGGATGTGGGCCACTTCAGGCAGTGATGCGGCACTGGCGGCCTTCTTCTGGCCCTGACACAATGGATGTGAGCCTGAAGTGGCCCACATGTATAATATAGCAAATATGGCCCAAATATGCCAAATCACATGTGGGCCTTTTGTGGCAAAGCTGCGGTGCTCTGGGTAACATGTGATCTGGATGTGACCCTGAAGTGGCCCGTGTGGTAAATGGTGAATATGGCCCAAATATCACAAAACAAATATGGGCCACCTTTGTGGCACATGCGGCATTGCTATGGTTTGGTTCTGGCCCAGATCTGGCAAACAGGAGCGGACCGCCCAAGTGCCATCATTCCACGCGGTATGTGGGCCGGATGAAGTGTCGGGTGTGGGCCGGGTGTGGGACGGGTCCGGGCCACGGCGGTTTTGCTATCAGGGATGCAGATGTGTATGTTGTTAGATGCCGCTGACTATGTTGACAAAAGTTATCACCTTCAAAGGGGGTTTGGAAAATCCTTGTTTTTAATATCTTGAAGGCTGCTGTGTTTACATCCAGATTTCAGTGCAGTGACTTGGAAAGGAACTTAGTGTGTTTGTCATCATGCAGGGACCCACTGTGCTCGGTAGCGCCACTAGTGGCACAAAAAAAACCCCCAACCGAACTGCAGTTCATCTTCAAAATAGATTTAAGTGGGCAGAGTTATATCGGGGGCGGGGAGGGGGGGGTACCTTGGGTCCTGGAGGAAAAATCCCAATCATTTCTCCCATAGACGATGTCAAGTGACACTTTGGATGGTTGGGAAACTCTCCTGGTCAAATCCTCGTTATAAACAATTAGCAGAACATTCTGGCCCCAAGGCCAAAAAGGCCGCGGTACACGACTGTGTACATAACAGATACACCAACTACAAGCCCCGGTGTGCATTGCCTCTGAGAAACGTATCATCACAGAACTTAAAATTCGGTTGCCCGTGCTGGTGACACTTCGTAGCTAGCTAAACTCATTCATTCCTCCAGTATCCGAACCGCCTATCCTGACTCGGCGTTGTGGGGGGTGCTGGAGCCTATCCCAGCAGTCATTGGGCGGCAGGCGGGGAGACGCCCTGGACAGGCCGCCAGGCCGTCACAGAGCTACATGGTGTGTGAGAGAGTGTAGCTGAGAACTGTGGCCTACACACCCTCTCTCAAGGCCGTGTGGGCCATAATTCATAATACATGGCCTTTCATCGGGCCGTGAGGAGAATTATGGCCCACACGGCCTGAACTCCTTGATTAGAGTAACTCAGAAGTGATTTGAATCAAATCAACAAGAAGAAGTGTGGTGTGTTGCTTTGCTCCTGACTGCCGCCACCAGTCTGACGTGCATCGATGTGCATTCTGCCACGTCCACTCGACTCGTTCTGCAAAGCAGCGGTGGATTCTCCACAGCAGCTGCTGAGGCTCATGGGTACTGTCGTTTCTGACATATCAAACGGACAAAAATGTGATTTCTCAAAAACGACACTGTAACCTTCGTAACCGACGGCCGTGAAATAACCCTGTAGTATCCCTTATGCAGCCTTTTCCACCACATGGTACCGGCTCGGCTCGGCTCGGCTCGACCCGCTCCTGTGTCGTCTTCCATTACCGTAACAGTGCCCACTCGGTGTAGCTGGATTTTGGCTCACCATCTTTTCCTATTTCAAAATGTACTTTCAAGATAACGCCGCTTCGACCGCTCCGGTATTTCAAAACGCCGGGTGATGCCCCATGCGCGCTCCAGTTTTTTTGGAGCCTCGACAAAGGCGGTACCACAACAGTGGTAACGGTTACCAAAATGCCGGCACCTTCCGGTAATGGGAAACGAAAGAAGGGCGAGTGGAGTCGAGCCGGTACCGTGTGGTGGAGAAGGGGCATGAATCATCCGGGAGACGGCCGTGTTTCTGTATTGCTGCGGTTATCGTTCAAAGGGAAACTTTCAGTGGGTGAACTGAAAGGTGAAAAGTCTTCTGGGAACCAGCAGCTCCACCCGCTTCTTCAACATACAGATCCCATCGGTGAGACTTTCTTAAACAACCACTTTCTAAAGAAAAAAAGAGAGTCAACGTTTACAAATCTTACATTTCTTCAATTCGGAGCTGAGATGGGAACACGTCCGGCCCATCCATACGTCAGATATGTCCATGGGGCCGTGAACCTCTGCGTCGTCTTCCTCCTCTTCACACCTCCTCTCCCTTCATGGTAGTGAACTGGTTGTAAGGGACGTGGGTGTCTGCGGTCAGCTAATTTGACTGTCGTCAGTCCACTGAATAGGAGTTATCCTCACACATCTGTCCCAAATATATGGGCCGGTAGGGGCCTACTAAACCTACTGGAGGGGTCCATGTCGGTGATGGCATAGTCGACTACACTAGTCCCAAGAGCTGAGCCGTAAGCGAACCGGCCTGACGAGTCCCCTCTGACCCTGCCATTAACCATATACCGGCCTAAGGCTCGACAGAGGTGCACTGACTCCTTCCCGTTTCGGTTTACAACACTACCAGGGTTGCTTCTTTTTGTAGTGGTGGGGATAAGGTACAGAGAAAATTCTAGAACAGAACCCACGCTATGATCACGTAATCAAACTTGTAAAAATGCGGCGTGGGATATACATTTTTGGTCGATAAAGTTTTTTTTTGGGGGGGGGGGAACGTTGATAACGAACCTCAAAGCCCACGCCTGAAAACAGGCCTTCTGCGCCGACTGGGCTCCGCCGACACTGGCCCCCTGAAATCACTGGGTGATAACAGTCTCCCGGACCTACTCTTAGTAGGCCCCTGCTAGCCCATATATATCTGGGACAGATGTGCGACGGTAACTCCTATTCAGTGGACTGATAGCAGTCCCCTGGACCTACTCTTAGTAGGCCCCTGCTAGCCCATATATATCTGGGACAGATGTGCGATGGTAACTCCTATTCAGTGGACTGATAGCAGTCTCCCGGACCTACTCTTAGTAGGTCCCTGCTAGCCCATATATATCTGGGACAGATGTGCGATGGTAACTCCTATTCAGTGGACTGATAGCAGTCCCCTGGACCTACTCTTAGTAGGCCCCTGCTAGCCCATATATATCTGGGACAGATGTGCGATGGTAACTCCTATTCAGTGGACTGATAGCAGTCCCCTGGACCTACTCTTAGTAGGCCCCTGCTAGCCCATATATATCTGGGACAGATGTGCGACGGTAACTCCTATTCAGTGGACTGATAGCAGTCCCCTGGACCTACTCTTAGTAGGCCCCTGCTAGCCCATATATATCTGGGACAGATGTGCGATGGTAACTCCTATTCAGTGGACTGATAGCAGTCTCCCGGACCTACTCTTAGTAGGCCCCTGCTAGCCCATATATATCTGGGACAGATGTGCGATGGTAACTCCTATTCAGTGGACTGATAGCAGTCTCCCGGACCTACTCTTAGTAGGTCCCTGCTAGCCCATATATATCTGGGACAGATGTGCGATGGTAACTCCTATTCAGTGGACTGATAGCAGTCCCCTGGACCTACTCTTAGTAGGCCCCTGCTAGCCCATATATATCTGGGACAGATGTGCGATGGTAACTCCTATTCAGTGGACTGATAGCAGTCCCCCGGACCTACTCTTAGTAGGCCCCTGCTAGCCCATATATATCTGGGACAGATGTGCGACGGTAACTCCTATTCAGTGGACTGATAGCAGTCCCCTGGACCTACTCTTAGTAGGCCCCTGCTAGCCCATATATATCTGGGACAGATGTGCGACAGTAACTCCTATTCAGTGGACTGATAGCAGTCCCCCGGACCTACTCTTAGTAGGCCCCTGCTAGCCCATATATATCTGGGACAGATGTGCGACGGTAACTCCTATTCAGTGGACTGATAGCAGTCCCCTGGACCTACTCTTAGTAGGCCCCTGCTAGCCCATATATATCTGGGACAGATGTGCGACGGTAACTCCTATTCAGTGGACTGATAGCAGTCCCCCGGACCTACTCTTAGTAGGCCCCTGCTAGCCCATACATATCTGGGACAGATGTGCGACGGTAACTCCTATTCAGTGGACTGATAGCAGTCCCCTGGACCTACTCTTAGTAGGCCCCTGCTAGCCCATATATATCTGGGACAGATGTGCGACGGTAACTCCTATTCAGTGGACTGATAGCAGTCCCCTGGACCTACTCTTAGTAGGCCCCTGCTAGCCCATATATATCTGGGACAGATGTGCGATGGTAACTCCTATTCAGTGGACTGATAGCAGTCCCCCGGACCTACTCTTAGTAGGCCCCTGCTAGCCCATATATATCTGGGACAGATGTGCGATGGTAACTCCTATTCAGTGGACTGATAGCAGTCCCCTGGACCTACTCTTAGTAGGCCCCTGCTAGCCCATATATATCTGGGACAGATGTGCGATGGTGACTCCTATTCAGTGGACTGATAGCAGTCCCCTGGACCTACTCTTAGTAGGCCCCTGCTAGCCCATATATATCTGGGACAGATGTGCGACGGTAACTCCTATTCAGTGGACTGATAGCAGTCCCCCGGACCTACTCTTAGTAGGCCCCTGCTAGCCCATATATATCTGGGACAGATGTGCGACGGTAACTCCTATTCAGTGGACTGATAGCAGTCCCCTGGACCTACTCTTAGTAGGCCCCTGCTAGCCCATATATATCTGGGACAGATGTGCGATGGTAACTCCTATTCAGTGGACTGATAGCAGTCACATGGGGTGCAGTGGTTGTACTGGGCAGTGCCTGGTGTGAATGTGTGCGACGGTATGAATGTGTGCGACGGTATGAATGTGTGCGACGGTATGAATGTGTGCGACGGTATGAATGTGTGCGACGGTATGAATGTGACGCCGTGCGATGCTGGCAGAAAGATAGCGTGCTATAAAACGAGAGCATTCCAGATGTTCGTCACACGGGTTGTAGTGGTCTGGAGGATGAGAGGCTCTGTGTGAATCCCGGTGAGAGGGCCCGAGTTCAGTTAGCAGGTTAAAGACGTTCAGTCCCTTCGCAGTGTCCTTACAAGTGTCCTTCAGTGTCCTTGTGAGTAGTACGGGGGGGGGGGGGATACCAGTGTCTTTGGTGCTATCGAAGTATTTGCTCAGTATCGTCATTACTTTCAGTCTCGTGTGAGGGGACAGATAATGTATAAAACGTATTCCATGTACTCTAAACATTTGCAGTTATTCCTATTGAGAACTCGGAAGTTTCAGGTGAATGAAAAAGGCCTAACAGTGTGTCGGAGCCACCCCCCCTGTGCTGTGACTGAATGGTATCTTCCATCCACCGTTCAGCCAAGTCCTCCACGTGGGTCGACTTCGGGGGTGAACCGCGGTGCATTTCTCCGGTGTGCCGCCGAGGGGCGTCTCCCACATACTGTTCTCAGATAAAACTCTGATATGGGCTGTTTTCCCAAACAACCCCAACGTCTTTACAAACGGCGAGACGGAGCGGTCCGCTGGCGGCCGCGTCGGCGCCGCCCGTCCTCCGCGCGCTGCTAGGCTTTCATCAGCGGCTCTTCTGAAATGTCCTCCGGCGTTTTCTCCCCTTCCCGAGATCTTTTCCTCTTTTTGTGACCTGAGGGGAGGAGAGTGGGGGTGGGGGTGGGGGGGGCAGATTAAAGTACAGCCCTGCAATAGAGACGGACTGTTTCCAAGCAGAACGGACAACCCGGTCCCCTTTCTAAGCGGGGCCGTGAGAAGGCCGAGAGGCCCGGCCAAGGCGAACACAAGACACAAAGGTGCCGGGGCACAGGAAGCCCTGCCAGCAGAAAGCCTTTCCAGCTCGAGGACAGGGAACCCTGTTCAACCACGACAACCAGGCAGCCGATGGAGTGGCTGCTGAGATTATATACTTTATTTAGTCTGGGGCTAAAACGCTGAGGATCAGCCTCGGGGGGCAACTCCCTGCAGTCCTTTGACTACGTTTTGTCGCAGTGACTCTCAATATTCAAATGGTACGAGTCAAAGTAACGAAGAACTGCATGACACTAAATGTGACTTTTTGGGGGGAGGATTTTCTCCCCAATTGTACTTGGCCAATTACCCCACTGGGCAATTACCCCACTGGCCAATCACCCCACTCTTCCGAGCCGTCCCGGTCTCTGCTCCACCCCCTCTGCTGATCCGGGGAGGGCTGCAGACTACCACATGCCTCCTCCCATACATGTGGAGTCACCAGCCGCTTCTTTTCACCTGACAGTGAGGAGTTTCACCAGGGGGACGTAGCACGTGGGAGGATCACGCTATTCCCCCCAGTTCCCCCTCCCCCCTGAACAGGCGCCCCGACCGACCAGAGGAGGCGCTAGTGCAGCAACCAGGACACACACCCACATCCGGCTTCCCACCCGCAGACGCGGCCAGTTGTGTCTGTAGGGACGCCAGAGGTAACATAGGGATTCGAACCGCCGATCCCCGTGTTGGTAGGCAACAGAATAGACCGCCACACTACCTGGACGCCCCAAAGTAAACGTGACTGGACAAACCCAACTTAGTTGATTCCAGGATTTTCCATTTTCCTAATTACAACATTGAGGGGGGGGGTTAGATGAATACTGATGTCACCACTACAAATATCATGACAACAACTTTTGCCAACACTGCTACGGCTGCTGTACTATTACCATCACCGCTACTACAATTACTACCACAGCAATACAAAAGTGGTAGTAATTGTAGTAATACAGTAGCACTCATGCAGTAGCACTGTGAAGTATACACTTTGTGATAAAACTGAAGATGAGGATCAGAAAGAAACACAACCAGCCAGTAAAAGTGGATTTTCCGTGTGATCAGAATGTAGATGGTGAATTAGCTACCCGCCTTCCAAGGGAAGGAGGTTGGTCTGGGGGGGGGGGGTAGTTGACACTCAGCCCCTCTGTAAGCGGAGGGACAACAGGGGAGACTATGAGTGTGCCAAGGTTGTGCGTGCGTGTGTGCGCGCGCATGTGTGTGTGTGTGTGAATGCATCTGCACATATATATGCAAGTGTATTGTGTGTGCATGCTTGTGTGACTATCTGTTTGTGTGTGTGTGTGTGTGTGTATGCTTTCATGCATGTACATGTTTATGTACATGGCTCTGAATGAAAGCCAAGAAGGCCTGCTCAGGAATGGGGGGGGGGGGGTCAGTGAAATTACTGTTGCTGGGATACAGCTCTTCCACAAGAACCTTCACTTCACCAACTTTTTAATGAGCATTGTGTAAGAGAGAGAGAGAGAGAGAGAGAAGAGCGAGAGACAGAGAGAGAGAGAGAGAGAGAGAGAGAGAGAGAGAGAAGAGAGAGAGACAGAGAGAGAGAGAGAGGGAGAGAGAGAGAGAAGAGAGAGAGAGAGAGAAAGGAGAGAGAGAGAGAGAGAGAGAGAGAGAGAGAGAGAGGAAGAGAGAGAGAGAGAGAGAGAGAGAGAGAGAAGAGAGAGAGAAGAGAGAGAGAGAGAGAGAGAGAGAGAGAGAGAGAGAGAGAAGAGAAACAGAGAGAGAGAGTGAGTGAGACAAGAGAGAGCGTGAGTGAGTGAGAGAAGAGAGAGAGAGAGAAGAGAGAGAGACCGAGAGAGAGAGAGAGAGAAGAGAGAGAGAAGAGAGAGAGAGAGAGAAGAGAGAGAGAGTGAGAGAAGAGAGAAGAGAGAGAGAGTGAGAGAGAGAGAGAGAGAGAGAGAGAGAGAGACAGAAGAGAGAGAGAGAGCGAGAGAGAGCAAGAGAAAGAGAGAGAGAGAGAGAGAGAGAGAGAGAGAGAAGAGAGACAGACTCACTGAGCTTGAGCAGGAGTTTTTTGCCCAGTGTGTCCTCGGAGCCGCTCAGCGACAGGGTGCTGATGAAGGGAGACGTGTCCGTTTCCATGGGAACGGAGGCGGTTTCTGAGAGGCAGAATAAGAGAGAGAGGGAGACGGAGTGTGTGAGAAAGAGGATTAGATCATAGAGAAGGGGGTTGCATATTACAGCGCATACAACGTTATTCATGACATCTCGGGTTTAAAGCCCCGTCATCAGGTCACACGTCATCTCCCGTCTCCTCAAACACACTTCTTGTGGAGTAGAGCAGGATCATGAGGACCTGGCCTCCACTCCTCTGTTTTCTTTTGTTTTGTGTTCATTAACTATGTTCTGTAAGATGGAGCAGGAGATTGACAGGTGGATTGGTGCAGCATCAGCAGTAATGTGGACGTTGTACCGGACCGTTGTGGTGAAGAGGGAGCTGAGCCGGGAGGCAAAGCTCTCAGTTTACCAGCCAGTCTTGGTTCCAACCCTCACCTATGGTCATGAGCTTTGGGTCGTGACCGAAAGGGTGAGATCGCGGATACAAGCGGCTGAAATGAGTTTCCTCCGTAGGATGTCTGGGCTCAGCCTTAGAGATAGGGTGAGGAGCTCGGACATCCGGAGGGAGCTCGGAGTAGAGCCGCTGCTCCTTCATGTGGAAAGGAGCCAGTTGAGGTGGTTCGGGCATCTGATCAGGATGCCTCCTGGGCGCCTTCCTTTGGAGGTTTTCCGGGCACGGCCAACTGGGAGGAGACCCCGGGTTAGACCCAGAACTTGCTGGAGGGACTACATGTCCAATCTGGCCTGGGAACACCTTGGGATCCCCCAGGAGGAGCTGGAGGGGGTTGCTGGGGAGAGGGAGGTCTGGAGTGGCCTGTTTAGCTTGCTGCCACCGCGACCCGACCCCGGAGAAGCAACTGAAGATGAATGAATGGAAAAAAAGTATGTTCTTGCCCTGTGATGGCCTGGCGGCCTGTCCAAGGTGTCTCCCCGCCTGCCGCCCAATGACTGCTGGGATAGGCTCCAGCATCCCTGCGACCCAGACTCGGATAAAGCGGCTTGGGTAATGGATGGATGGATGTTCTCAGTTAGTCTAAAGATATTCAAGAATGACTCATCTTTTTCATCCTATTTGGTTTGTTGAATTCCTCCTTATTGGGTGCAATTTTTTTTTCTTTCTGACTCATAATGCTACTCCCTTCAGCCGGAGCCCATCCCATCCTGTGTCCCAGTCACAGAATACAGCATTTACAACCACTCATTTAGCAAAACGCTCTCATCCAAAGCGCCTTACAGAGTCAGCAACTCGTCGATAAATTTGAATGTTACCAAATGGCATCGTAGATTACTAAATAGTAATGATGTCATATACTACGTTTACGTGATGTTAGAAAAAGCGGATTTATTGTGTTAGTGCGACTAAAACTGGACTTTTAAAATACATGTAAACGTGTTAGTCCCACTGAAGTGGTACTAAATCTAGTTTCTGGAAGTGGGACTAACACACCTAGATGATGCGGTTGGGGATGGATTTACTCCGGCATGTGTACGCTTCAATCGGCCCCGAACTGGCCTAGGCGTTGTATGCCTGATCCGTAGTTCCCGTGGCGGTCTTTCACCCGGAAGTGGAACAGCGTGGTATTAACGGTACCAACATGGCGAGTGCTGGAGCGAGAACCGCGCATTTCTGGACAGACGAGGAGACAAACTTGATGTTGTGTCAACTGAAGGAGGTGAACACCCTAAAGTACATGGATGGAAGGAGACGCAGAATGGAGAACTATTTAAGGGAGTGTCAGAAAAGTTGGACGAAGCGGGATTTAAAAGAAACCCTGAGCAAATCCGCGTTCAGTGGAAGCACCTCAACCAGGTCTACTGCTACAGGCCTGCTAACTTGTTTGTCGCTTGTTTGGTATGTGACGCAATAGGTCAGCCGGAAGAAGGTCCAATAGCAACCAGCTGAAAGGGGGCATATCGCCCCCTACCGTACCGGGGTCGGACATACTTCCGTCAATAGATCGATTCACCCCCGGTTCTTGTATACTGGGACAACGACAGTAGTCCAGTTACACGGCCTGATCGAGCTCTGTAACCGGAGCTCGACTTAACGGTGCACATAAACGCAGTCATAGCAGTACTGTATGAGGTAGTAGCAGAAGTACATTTGCCACAAAATAATGACATGATAGCCAAGAGTGTCTGTCCGGCGGAGTTTGTGCCTTTGAGCACCAAGAGGCGGTTAATTGGGGAATGAAAATACAACGTAGACTTACAGTGACGTAAGTCAGAAAACGGGCAAATTCTGCCATCGAGTGCAACAGCAGTGTGTCTCATCACAGACTCGAAGCTTTGGGCGATAATATATCAGGAATCAGGAACACTTTATTTGTCATTTCATCTAATGTACTACGTACCCAAAGAAATTCCCATTCCCCCAGGCCACAGCAGTGCAACACAAAAGACAAAAACACCACCACCGAAAACACACAAAAACAGAGAGAACAAAGCAAAAAAACAAACAAACAAGCAAAAAACAGCCAGCAACCCAGTCCACCCAGTGCAGCGCAGTTCAAAAACTCCACCGCCCAGAGAACGAACGCCGGCCAGGATGACTGTCGGAACTGCCGGTCTGCATGGGCTAGCAGTTAGCTTAGCCTGCCCCGCTTCCGCATCCCGTCAGACCGCCCTCGGTGTCCCCTCTTTGGGCGCAGCTCCAGGCAGGGCCGTGGTCCCTGGGCCCATCGGATACAGCAGACCAGGCTCCCCCAGCTGATCCAACGCCAGCTCTCCAGCCAGAAACCTTCGACACACCTCCCCCGCACTCCACACCGCGACACAAACGCAGACAAAAACACCGCACAGTCGACGCTAGGCGAGGCCGCCGCCAGACTGCCTCGGTGTTCCCTCTCAGGCAGGGCTGTGGGCTAGCAGTTAGCTTAGCCTGCCCCGCTTCCGCATCCCGTCAGACCGCCCTCGGTGTCTCCTCCTCGGGCCCACAGGACGCCGCAGATCAAGCTCTCTCAGTCGATCCAGCGCCAGCTGTCCCAGCCAAGCGAAATCGACGATCAAAATAAAAACTTCACACGATGACACAAACGTAGACGTAGATGTGGACAAAGACCCTGCATAGACCCTGCATAGACCCTGCATAGACCCTGCATAGACCCTGCATAATCGGTACTGGGTTAGGCCGCGGCACACGCGAGTCCGCGCCGCCATCTTCCCACACCATATGTTTTCAGTTGTGTGTGTCTGATTGACGGACATACTGTAACAGTTATGGCAGGAAGTCCTTTGTTAACCAATGGTCGATGTGCCGTCTGGTGAAACTACGTGGTGTGGGGAAACTAGCAGCGGTCATACTGCATGGCTGAAGTACACGCCGTGTGGTGCGCAGCGGAGGGAGTACCAGGGGTGGAGTCGCTCTCGGAGCGGTCCTCTCTGATGTACGGGATCTCATCCATCCTCAGAAACACTGAGTCACTGGGACTCTTCTGGCCGTCCGACTTACTGCCTGCAGGTCACACACACACACACACACACACACACGTTCTTTAAAGTTGGACCGAACTTGAAACACTAATATTTTCTAGCATCACTGGCGAACTCATTGTGCACACTGCCCCATGAAAAACAAATGTAAGTTTAAAAAGTAAAATTCAATTTTTCAAGTTTCTCTCCTGTTTTTAAAGAGCTCCTCTCGTTCAGCTTTTCTCAGCCTATCAGTTGTGGTTTTTTTTCGATACTCGTGATGTCATCAGACACACTTTTTTACGTACAGCCAATCAGGTCGATCACCAGACTATGAAACCTCGCCCACCCTCAACAACAACCCTTCTTTGTACCTCTTTTTGGGGGGTGGGTTCCCCCTTTTTCTCCCCAACTGTACTTGGCCAATTACCCCACTCCTCCGAGCCGTCCCGGTCGCTGCTCCACCCCCTCTGCTGATCCGGGGAGGGCTGCAGACTACCACATGCCTCCTCCCATACATGTGGAGTCGCCAGCCGCTTCTTTTCACCTGACAGTGAGGAGTTTCACCAGGGGGACGTAGCGTGTGGGAGGATCACGCTATTCCCCTCAGTTTCCCCTCCCCCCTGAACAGGCGCCCCGACCGACCAGAGGGGGCAGTAGTGCAGCAACCAGGACACATACCCACATTCGGCTTCCTGCCTGCAGACACGGCCAGTTGTGTCTGTAGGGACGCCCGACCAAGCCGGAGGTAGCACGGGGATTCGAACCGGCGATAGACCACTATGCTACCCGGACACCCTGACCTTGTTTATACTGCTGAATGTGCTCATGAATATTAATGAGATTGAGACCACGCCCCCTCAGTTCTAGCCATTTACTAGAAAAGATCATTGCTGAATGTTTTGTTGTGCCTTCTTTGGGGTTTGTAGACATGAGAAGTTAAATCTGACAACTCATTTGGGTCTGATCTGAAGGAAAACCGGTACGCCTGGCTTAGACGTGGATGGCGTAACTAGCGCGGGGCAAACTTACGGACGATGCGGTTCTTCTCATTGAGCACTGACGTACTGTGTGGGATGCTGGGATGCTGTCCTCGGGTCTGGGCCGAGCCGGGCCGGGCCGGTTCCCTGGGGGGCATGAGGGTGGCGGTGTACCCCGGGGCGGGGGGCTCAGGGGTCGGCGTGTGGCCCTCGGCTGTGCGGGTGTCTGCGTCGGGTGTCTGGGGAGAGCTGTCCATCCGAGTGGCTGTCAGGGCATTCTGGTAGTGGCTCCGTGTGATCTGGCAAACGGTAAAGAAAGCAAGAATCATGGAAATTTGTACTCGCTGAGCACCGGAGGGTTGCCAGAGACTGCATGGTTTTTAAGAAACCCGCTCCTCGTAGGCAGTCGGGTGAACTACCATCCATCCATCCATAAACACAGACTCACACACACACACACACACAAGTCCTACCTTGATTATCTGTAGGTCTGTGAGCTGTCTAACGGAGTAGTCGGGCAGATAGAGCCCCATTCCTCCATTGAGCTGCCCCATGCTGCCCCCATACAACATGGAGTCAGAGCGGTCCAGACCACTGCTGCGAGAGGGCGATCTGTGGACTGAAGCAGAAACGAGGCTTCGTTCATGGATGTCGAACCCCTTCCCCAGCACATACACCCATATACACTGGGTGTGAAACGGGATTTGATTTGTTTGGTTTATTCAGGTTCCGCATTAAGTACAGCTGAAACGGCAGTTATTCTCCCTGAGGGCCACACAAAACACAATGGCATATACACAACAGGACAAAACCAGAAAAGACAACACTACAAGACAGACAAAAACACAAGACCAAGCTCCGTTCAAGAAAACAAATAAAACATCCAGAAAAAAATCAAGTATATTTCATTACATTCTTCTTATTGTACATTTACCCATGGAAAGTACATTCATAAAACCTATAGGACAGCTTTTCTGACCTGTAGGACTTTTCAGATAGTTTTCTATCTAATATAATTTAATCTAATCTAATCTAATCTAATCTAATCTAATATAATATAATGTATTGTATCTCTATAATGCATCCCCTTGGCTAAATTGAAGAAGAACAAAACTTAATCCAATCACTTTCAGTTCTATTCTCCGTCATTAATTAAGGAACAGCAAAATATTCACACAGATTCAGTCCAACACACATGCACTGACTAAATAAAAGATAAAATACAACCAGTAGAGTACAAACCATATAATACAACCAATAAAGTACAAACCAGTAAAGTACAACCAATAAAATACAACCGGTAAAATACAACTGGTAAAGTACTACCAGTACAATACAACCGATAAAATACATCAGGTAAAGTACAACCGATAAAGTACAACCGATAAAATACAAAGGTAAAGTACAACCGGTAAAATACACACGGTAAAGTACAACTGATAAAATACAACCGGTAAAGTACAACCGATAAAGTACAACCAGTAAAATACAACTGGTAAAGTACAACTGATAAAACCCAACCAGTGGAGTACAACCGGTAAAGTACAACCAGTAAAATACAACCGGTAAAGTACAACCAGTAAAATGCAACCGACAAAATATAACTGGTAAAGTACAACTGATAAAATCCAACCAGTAGAGTACAACCAGTAAAATACAACCAGAAAAGTACAACCAGTAAAATACAACCAGTAGAGTACAACCAGTAAAATACAACCAATAAAATACAACCGGTAAAGTACAACCCGTATAATACAACTGGTAAAGTACAACCTGTATGATACAACTGATAAAATGCAACCAATAAAGTACAACCAGTAAAGTACAACCAATAAAATACAACCGGTAAAGTACAACCCGTATAATCCAACCAATTATAGACAGCCGTAAAGTACAAGCAGTAAAATACATCCGATAAAGTACAACCAGTAAAATACAACCGGTAAAGTACAACCAATAAAATACAACTGATAAAATACAAACGGTAAAGTAAAACCAGTAAAATAAAACTCTCTACAACCCACTAAGAACACAGACTGTCAGCAGGAGCTCCCCTATACATGTGAGCAGTGTTGTGTTACATCTGTTTTCCTCCCTTTCCTGATACGTTGTCGGTCACAGTTTTATAAATTATTATTTGTCTGTTACATACAGTCATTTGTAGGTGTGTGTGTGTGTGTGTGTGTGTGTGTGAATGGGGATACGTGTGTATACCTGTTGGCGTAATGGCTGGCACCCCATAGTAGGCAAAAGCTCCATTCTCAAACCTCAAGGCCTCTTTACCAAACTCCACTTCCACGCGGCCCTGGCGGGACAACAACCAAAATATTCCATTAACCTTTAAAGCAAAGCATGACTCAAATCTACCATCTGCTCAACACAGCAGTGGGTACGAGTTTCACCGCTTAACTGCAACTGAAACTTAAGACTTTGAAGCTCAATTGTGAATCATTAAAAGCACAATTGACAGGGAAGGCGACAGTAGCAAGGAAACCATTCACAGCATTTCCCATCAGACCTTTCATGGACTTGGACTTGGCGCCATATGCATGTACTACAATGAAGGCATGACCTAAAACTGAAGCTTACGGGTGGTTTCAAATAAATAATAACAAGACAAATAATGAAACCACACCAACCGTTGGGTGGAGTGGCAGCCTGTTATTCCCATGTAGATGGTGGGGCTGTGGCTTAATTTATCTTCGTGGGGAGTCTGTGACCTATTGGGTTGATAAAGACTGATAACGTTCAGCACTAACTGATGAAGACTCAGACGGGTCCGTCCCACTATGTACTGATAAATGTGTAGCTTTTGCTCCTCTGCCCTTGTAAAAACTGTACCCGTGTGCCTACACATTCTTCACCATGACAGTCTGTTTTATGCCGGTGTGCAAATCCCTTCTATGGATGTAATTTAAATATCACCTGTGCTGGCCTGGGCCCTGTGCTGGCCTGGGCCCTGTGCTGGCCTGTGCCCTGTGCTGGCCTGGGCCCTGTGATGGCCTGGGCCCTGTGCTGGCCTGGGCCCTGTGCTGGCCTGGGCCCTGTGATGGCCTGGGCCCTGTGCCGACCTGGGCCCTGTGATGGCCTGGGCCCTGTGCTGGCCTGGGCCCTGTGATGGCCTGGCAGCCTGTCCAGGGTGTCTCCCCGCCTGCCACCCAGTGACTCCTGGGATAGGCTCCAGCATCCCACGACCCCAGGGCTTGGATAATGGATGGATGGAAATAGATACCATACGTACTAATATCCTTTGATGAAGATATATCACACAGCACCAACCCAAAGGGGACGGAAAGTGGGGTCAGCAGTTTTACTTTGTTTTTGTCAATTTGTTTAACAGGTGGGATGGCATCCCTGCCGCATCCCCCCTAAAATCGACCCCAAGATACATCCATGAGGTATCACCAACAACTTTAGCAATTCATCGCCTCGTTTCTGAACATAACTTTAACTGCCCTTTAAAGTTTCTTGTACTACTACACCCTAAACAAAGTCTGGCAGGGTGAGTGGTAGTCATTATTCTACTCTTCGCTGCCGTGACCAGACGTTATTTAACAAGGGCCAGAGTTTGAATGGGGTTCTGCTGGTAGGTGGTTTGGCGACTTGTGAAGAAAATGTCTCTGGCCCGTTCTACAAAAAAGTTCACGCCGCGTACCTGGAGGACCAGGATGAAGAAGTCCACCGGTTTGTTGCGCTGGAACAGGAAATGTTGCAGTGCCCGTTTGCTCTTCTCGTCAAACTTGAGCTCCTGGACCACACTGGGGTGCTTGATCAGCCGCAGCAAGATTTTCTCAGATAGGTAGGCCGGCTTAAAGGGCTCCACCTCTGATGGAGAAGGAGAGAGAGAGCGCGCAAGAGAGAGAGAGGAAGAACAAAAAAGAGGGAGATAGAAGGTGGAGACTGGTAAGGATGGATGGAGGAGTATACTGGTCATCTATAAGCACTGGGCTGATCTTGGGACCAGGTGATGTTAGCACAGCAGGATAAGCACAGCTACAGACAATAAAAATTAATGATCTGTTTGATTTAGGTGTAACAACGAACAAGCATTTGCTATGTTTCCAGTCAACCATAATGGTTGCTTAGCAACAACAGCTGACAACAACCAGTAAACAGTAAACTTGGGGGAGAGAATGGATAATATTCAACATGTACCTGTATTGGCTATTGGGGGAGACGTCATCACAGGTTTGTCAGAAAATTACAATGTTATTTTCTGTACAAACGCGTCGTTTCACTGTTCGCCATAACTGTTCCCAGATAGCAAAACTGCTGTGGCCCGGACCCGTCCCACACCCGACACTCTCATCCCGCCCACATACCACGTGGAATGATGGCACTTGGGCGGTCCGCTCCTGTTTGCCAGAAGTAGGCCAGAACCAAGCCAAAGCAATGCCACATGTGCCACATTTTTGCCAAAGGTGGCCCATATTTGTTTTGTGATATTTGGGCCATATTCACCATTTACCACACGGGCCACTTCCGGGTCACATCCAGATCACATGTTGCCCAGAGCACCGCATCTTTGCCAAAAAAGGCCCACATTTGATTTGGCATATCGTTAGCCTCATAGGATAAATGCCTAAGTCATTTTTTGGCCAAATTGAGATTTCTGCCTACATGTGTTCTCCTCAAGCTGCTGCATCACCCTGGATTAGTGCCTATGTCCTAAGCCAATCAGAACACTTTTTACATTCAAAAATGACAATCTGCCTAAGTCACTCGTGTGACTTGAGCATTTTTACGTTGAAAAAAATAAAGAAAAAAGTTGCATACAAGAAAGGCTCCTGGTACTCGGCTTTCTCTCTTTCCTTATCTGGTAAGATAATTAATATTTCTTTGATTTACTGTAGGCCTAGTGTAAATGTACCCAGTGGATATGAAAATGCGTTTTTTCTTATTATCCGAAAATCATAAAAAATGACTTAGGCATTTATCCTATGAGGTTAACGATA
Source organism: Lampris megalopsis (assembly GCA_022114975.2). Classification (NCBI taxonomy): domain Eukaryota; kingdom Metazoa; phylum Chordata; class Actinopteri; order Lampriformes; family Lampridae; genus Lampris; species Lampris megalopsis. Next base: position 32,517 of record JAJHIY020000593.1, read on the forward strand.
TTTGGGCCATATTTGCTATTATACACGTGGGCCACTTCAGGCTCACATCCATTTAGTCAGGGCCAGAAGAAGACCACCAGTGCCTGAAGTGGCCCACACCCAGATGCTATCTGGGTTTATGGTCGAGCACAGTCCATGAAGTGACTATGCTCTATAGTACCTTTTTTTTTTCAAACAATCCATTTTGATCGTCCTTCATCGCATGTTCTCTTCATTGCAACTTCAACTTTCCACCTCAAGCAAACATTTTTGTGATAGTTAGCCTTTTTTTTCAAAATTCTGTTGTTTCGGTTCACGTTTTTTTTATGCGCAACTTCAAATTTCTCATGTTGACTGACAACAGTCAGTTCCCCAAAGCTAGCTAGCTAGCTAGCTCCCTGCCACGCCTTAATCGAACAGACGCATCGCTATATTTTTTATCTGCAGCTGTGTTTGTCATGCTATGCTAACACCGCTTGGTCCCAAGATCAGCCCGGCACTTACTAATATAACGTTTACACGACAGCGGTCTCGCTAAAAACGGAGAAGTTTTTCCTTTGCGTTTTAAAAAAGTGCCGCGTTCAGACGACATCGTTTTGAATACGATCCGCAAAAAACGGCTGAAAACGCTGTAGTGTGCATACCAGGCCAGTAGGTGGCGGTGAAACTTTGTCGTAGAGAGCCCTTCCGGTGGACCCCAGCAACACCACGCGCCTGCGCACAAACGCTTTCTTCTAGCGCGGTGAGCGAAGATGGCGAGTGTACGCTCGAAAACACACAATTTGGCTGCCCTCCGTCGACGTATAGGTGGATTGAGAATCTGGCGCATGTAAATGACGCGTCTCCGCTGGTCACAGTAATGGTGCAGCAGATCTCCACTCTGCTGGAGGAGCGTTCATAAACTTAGCAGAGAGAACAGCGCGACACACAGCTCGCTGATCCGCCATCGTTAACGTCGTCGTCTTTCGCGCGGCTATTCGACTGAAAACGTAATACGCATGTGCGAAGTGGAGCCGTGACGTCACCGTTTTCACAGGACGCGGTTTTGCAAGTTTACGCGGCGACGCCGGAATTGCGTTTTCGGGAGATGTCGCTCTGGAACCCGGGTTCAGCAGTCTGGGCGCCGGTACCTGTAGACAGGAAGCGGTGTGTGGCCAGCAGCAGCTGAGGGGAAATCTTCACTTTCATCTCGTTCTCGGAGAGTTTGAAGATGGAGAAGTCCTGCAGCTTCCTCTCGTGGTGGGAGACGCGACGCTTGGTGCGGTTGTCAGCTGAGGACGCACGCCGATAGACCGAGAAGGGTCAGACAAGCAGTTATGCACACAGACGGGTGGAAACACAGGCAGACAGACAGGTTAGACAGGTGCGACACAGTCATGTCATGCAGATGCAGCTGAATATATCCTAATATAAAATATATTCAGGCGTGTGTGTGTGTGTGTGTGTGTGTGTGTGTGTGTACATACTATACAGGTCGGTTTCATCCAGGATCTCTGATTTGATGATCTCCTCTATGACGTCCTCCAGGGTAACGATGCCCATGACTTCGTAAAACGGGTCGCCTTCCCCTTCATTGTTCACCCGCTGCACGATGGCCAGGTGGGACTTCCCTGTATAGAACGTTTAACACTGTTGGTCTAACTTCCGAGTGGCAATCTCGAAGATTCCACTGTCTGTTAGATTGCTACTACTACTACTACTTTCGGCTGCTTCCCGTTAGGGGGCGCCACAGCGGATCATCCTCTGCATCTTCCTCTGTCACACCAGCCACCTGCATGTCCTCCCTCACCACATCCATAAACCTCCTCTTTGGTCTTCCTCTTCTCCTCTTCCCTGGCAGCTCCATATTCAGCATCCTTCTCCCAATATACCCAGCATCTCTCCTCCACACATGTCCAAACCATCTCAATCTTGTCTCTCTTGTTTTGTCTCCAAACCATCCAACCTGAGCTGTCCCTCTAATATACTCGTTCCTAATCCTGTCCTTCTTCATCACTCCCAATGAAAATCTTATCATCTTCAAACTCTGCCACCTCCAGCTCCTCCTCCTGTCTTTTCGTCAGTGCCACTGTCTCCAAACCATATAACATAGCTGGTCTCACTACCATCTTGTAAACCTTCCCTTTAACTCTTCCTGGTACCCTTCTGTCACACATCACTCCTGACACTCTTCTCCACCCATGTCACCTCTCTCTTGCACTCCCCATTACTTTGGACAGTTGATCCAAGTATTTAAACTCATCCACCTTCATCACCTCTACTCCTCGCATCCTCACCATTCCACTGTCCTCCCTCTCATTCGAGCATATGTATTCCATCTTGCTCCTACTGACTTTCATTCATGTGATAGATAGATCATTCCAGGCCATCATTAGGCTGAAAAAGCAAAGGAACTCTATCAGATGGATAGTAAACACTTCAGGAGTGGCCAAATCAACATTTTGGTACATTCTTAAAAAGAAAGCATGCACTGGCAAGCTCAGCAACACCAAAAGGCTTGGAAGACCATGGAACACATCTGTAGTGGATGATCGCAGAATTCTTTCCCTAGTGAAGACAAACACATTCACAACATCTAGTGAAGTCAAAAACACTCTTGAGAGGAAGGCGTGTCATTGTAGAGACGCCTGCATGAAAATAAATACAGAGGGTTTACGACAAGGTGAAAACCACTGGTGTCACTTAAGAACAGGAAGGCCAGATTAGACTGTGTTTAAAAACATCTAAAAACCTGCCCAGTTCTGGAACAAGGTTCTTTGGACCGATGAAGCAACGGTTAACTTGTACCAGAAGGATGGGAAGAGGAAAAGTGTGGGGAACAAAAGGAACAGCTCATGATTCTCAGCATACCATATCATCTGTCAGACACGGTGGAGGTGGTGTTGTGAAATGGGCATGTATGGTTGCCAGTGGAACTTGGTCAGTGGTGTTTATTGATGATGTGACTACTGACAGAAGTAGCAGGGTGGATTGTGATGTTTATAAGGCTACACCATTTGCTCAGATTTAGCCAAATGTCACAACACTGAAAGGACGGCGCTTCACACTGCAGATGGATAATGACACAAAACAAGCTGAGAAAGCAGCCCAAGAGTCTCTCAAGGCAGAAAAGTGGAATATTCAGCAGTGACCAAGTCAGTCACCTGACCTCAGCCCAACTGAGCATGCTTTTCACTTGCTGGAGATCAAGCTAACGGCCAAAAACCCCTCACAAACAACCAGCAACTGAAGGCAGCTGCCGTTAAGTCTTGGCAGAGCATGTCAAAGGAGGAAACTCAGAGTTTGGAGATGTCGATGGGTTCCAGACCTGAGACAGTCACTGACTGCAAAGGATTTTCCTCCAAACATTAAATATAATTGTTATAATCATAGTTATGTTTGTTTGTCCAATTACTTTTGAGCCTCTGAAAATGGGGTGACCCTGTATATGGCTGTAATTCCTGAACAGTTAATGCCATACTTTTATCCAACCCCTTAGATTAAAGCTGAAAGTGTACTCTTCAATCACATCTCAGATACTTCATGTTAAATCCACTGTGGTGGTGTACAGGGGCAAAATTAAAAATACTGTGTAACTGTCCAAATACTTATGGACCTAACTGTAGTTGTGATAGACAGATAGCTAGATAGATAGATAGATAGATAGATAGATAGATAGATAGATAGATAGATAGATAGATAGATAGTTTTAACATAGTTGTGATAGATAGATAGATAGATAGATAGATAGATAGATAGATAGATAGATAGATAGATAGATAGATAGATAGATAGATAGATAGATAGATAGATAGATAGATAGACCGTTGTGATTGATAGATAGATAGATATTTGTGATAAATAGATAGATACCAGATAGATAGATCGATAGATAGTTGTGATAAATAGATAGATAGTTGTGATAGATAGTTTTAAGACAATATTTACAGAGTAAAGGAGTGTAGGATTGGAGGGGCGGATATCTCAGATCACAATCCAGTATATTTAGAAATTAATTTGAATTGTAGAAAGCGAAATACAGTTTGGAGGTTTAATGTGGGTCTACTGAATAGTGAGCAGAGTAAGATTATGTTAAAGACGGATATTCAGACATATCTAGAAGAAAACAGCAATGGGGAAGTAGAGCCAACAATGTTTTGGGATGCCATGAAGGCGGCGGTCATCAGGGGAAAGTTAATAGCGCATTCAGCACTGATCAATAAGGCAAGATCAATTATATCCAGAAATAATATGGACAGGTTAAGAGAAATGGAGAGGGAATACCAGACTGCGGGAAACCCCGTGGTGTTGGAGCAAATCAAATCGGCTAAGTCAGACATGACTAAAGAGCTGTTAGATGAAGTTGAGAAAGAAAGCTTGTTTCTCAAACAAAGATATTATGAAACAGGCCCGCGAGCAACTAAACTGTTGGCAAAACGTATTCGCCAACAGCAAGCAGTAGGCCATATACATAAGATCAGAGACCCCCATTCAAATGAGTTAATGAATATACCAGAAAGCATAGAGGACATATTCTTGGGATATTACAAAGAGCTATATTCACAACCCACACCTGCACCCGAGGCGGAAATTAATACCTTTTTGAATTCATTAGATTTACCCTCAACTGGACGGCTCCAAAATGACAAATTAACAGCTGACATCAAGATGGAAGAGGTGATGGATGCAATAAATTCTTTGAAAAACAATAGAAGCCCGGGCAGCGATGGATACCCTGCAGGATGGTACAAAGTGTTTAGGGAAGAGCTGGCACCGTTACTTCTGAGATCCTTCAATTGGACACTTCACAATAATAAGATACCACCATCATGGTCAGAGGCAATAATCACAGTCATTCCAAAACCGGGAAAGGATAAAGAATATTGTGGGAACTACAGACCTATTTCATTATTAAATGTAGATTATAAAATATATACGACAATTATCTCCAAAAGGTTAAACTCATTCATAGGTGATTTGATAGATGAAGATCAAACAGGATTCATGAGAGAAAGACAAACGCATGATAATACCAGAAGGACGTTGCATATTGTTGATCAAGCGAGTAAGAGAAAACAAGCTACACTGTTAGTAAGTTTAGATGCAGAAAAAGCATTCGATCGGGTGTCTTGGAATTTTTTGTATGCAGTATTGGAACGACTAGGGTTCAGCAATAAGTCAATACAGTGCATTAAAACATTATATCAACAACCTAATGCTCGGATTAAAATAAACGGGAGTTTAACGGACAAGTTCAGTTTGCAGAGGTCGACAAGACAAGGATGCCGTTTGTCTCCGACACTGTTCGCGTTATTCATTGAGCCTTTAGCGGAGGCCATTCGCCAAAATGAAGGAATTAATGGAGTGACAGTGAATGGCACTGTCCACAAGGTGGGGCTATTTGCTGATGATGTCATAGCTTATCTTGAGCAACCACATACATCACTCCCTCAACTAATGAAGCTACTAGAACTATATGGTCATTTATCTGGATATAAAATTAACATCTCAAAAACACAGGTGCTAGTTCTCAATTATACTCCAACCACAGAATTCAAGGGAAAATTTGACTTTAATTGGAATCTAAACAAAATCAAATATTTGGGAATTTACATTACCAAGGAATTGTCTAAATTACGTAAAGCAAATTACGGCAAATTCAACGATGTGATGCAAAAGGATATTGATAGATGGTCCATTCTGCCACTTGACTTCAGCTCAAGAATTGAGACAGTTAGAATGAATATTCTACCAAGGCTTCTTTACCTATTCCAATCCTGTAGAGGTGACTCAAGCTCAATTTGATAGGTGGGATAGGACAATATCTAGATTTATTTGGGCAGGGAAGAAGCCCAGAGTAAGGTATGAAACTCTCCAACTCTCAAAGGAAAAGGGAGGTATGGGTTTACCAAATCTAAAAGAATATTTCAAAGCTGCCCAGCTGAGATATGCTGTTGACTGGTGTAGGCAAGATTACATGGCCAAGTGGAAAGTCATGGAAAGGGAATATGGTGGGTACCCTATCCAGAATATTTTAGGGGATAAAGAAGTATACAAGAAAACAAAAACCCACATGGATTCAGTCACATTATTTGCACTGGAGTTATGGTTTAAATTGATTAAGATCAACAAATTACAAGATGAGATACAGTTATTGAGATGGGTAGCATATGATACAGACTTTACTCCAGCGAGGCATGACACAGTTTTTAAACTGTGGGTTAACTGGGGAATCACAGCATGGTGCACTCTAGAGGAAAAAGGGGAGATGGAGAGTTTTCAGGGTATGAAAGACAAGTTTGATTTGGAGAATCATGACTTCTTTAGATATTTACAATTAAGGGATAATTACAACAAACGTATCAGGAGAGGACCCTCCATGGAGGTGAACAGTGTGATTCAAATTATAATTCACGCATATAAAGGGAGAAAATCTAGGACTATATCTGTACTATATCAAGCTCTCACAACTAATAAACACTCAACTACATATATAAAAGAAAAATGGGAATTAGAATTTGGCACAGAAATTACAGAGGAGGACTGGCAGAATATGTGGAAAGTCCATCAATCCTCCACTAGTTCGTGGATATGGAGGGAATTCTCCTGGAAAAATCTGATAGGTTTTTTTTATTACACCAAAAATCAAAAATAAGACACTCCAGCACCAAACTGTCATGCTGGAGGAAACGTGGAAGAGAGGATGTCGACCACTCGCATATATTTCGGAAATGTAATAAGCTAGCGATGTTTTGGGAGATGGTTCATGATGTAATACAAAAGGTACTTGGATATGACTTCCCTAAGTGCTATATGACCCTCAATCTCTGTCATTTTAAAAACGATGATATAGGGCCAAGTGATAGATGTTTGGTTAAGATACTGCTGATTGCTGCTAAGAAGGCAATCACAAGAAAATGGTGCCAGGTGGACGCCCCCACACAAGGACAATGGATGGAAATAGTGGAGGACATTCATACAATGGAAAAACTGACTCATCGATTGAGACTTACAGTACCTCGGGTGGAAGACCAGTGGAGGAAATGGACCTGATTTAAGGAGCAAACACGCGACAACAGAATTCATGACAACACTTAAGACTGGAAAGTTAGACCCACAGGAAGCTCTTGTAGTTCATTTTTTTGTTTGTTTGTTTTGAGTTGCCCTGTTGGGCTTGTGTGCAAGTAAATGTAGATAATTCAATGTTTACTTCTGAATACGGATGCCATGTTGGTATTGACCTAAAAACTTCAATAAAAACTAAAGTGATAAAAAACAAAGATAGATAGTTTTAACATAGTTGTGATAGATAGATGGCTAGATAGTAACGAACAGGACATTCGTTTACATTAGAGAGTTCAAGGTTATCTCTTTAACCCGACTGGGTTTGAAAGGAATGAGGTAGGCTTGCCTGGTGGTTTGGTGGTTCCAGGCTTGGATGTGGCTTTTGTTTTTGTTTTGTGTTTTGGTGAGTCGAAATATGTGCGATGGACATTTTGTTGCTTTACTTCTAATATGCACGTGCAGCTCTTCTGCACCTGCGTTGGGATTCTGCTGCTGCTCGTCCTCTCTCTGCATCACATGCTTCCTTGTGTTTTGTCTTGTCAGTTGAAGTTCAGATAGCATAACCTTTACCCCCCCACCCCCCCCAGAGGGAAATGCACTGCGCTGTAAAAGTGCAAATAGGCGGTCAGTTAAACGGTGCAACAACACGGGGGGTTGTTAGGTGAGCTTCAGGTCGTGTGTATGTGGGGAAGAGACACTTCTCTGTCTGGATATTGAACAGACGGCAACGGCACGGGACGTCGTGGTGGCATTTTAGGAACGACGCCCAAGCTTTTCACCATTACAGAGGGCATGCGTTTACAAAAAACATATTGTCAGATTTGTTTTGATAAACAAATATAACTCACAAATATAACTTGGCCTGGGTGACTCTGTCAATCAATCAGTCAGTCAGTCAATCAACCAACCAATCAGTCAGTCAATCAATCAACAATCAGTCAGTCAATAAATCAATCAAAACCTAATTGATAGAGCACATTTCAGACAGGAAAATGAAATGCGATGCGCTTTATGTGACTGTAGTGATAAAAAGAGAACAGATAGATAAATGAATAGATAAACAGTCCCTGCCCAGATAGCAACACTGCTGTGGCCCGGACCCGTCCCACACCCGACGCTTTGGTCCGGCCCACATACCGCGTGGAATGAAGGCACTTGGGCGGTCCGCTCCTGTTTGCCAGATCTGGACCAGAACCAAGCCATAGCAATGCCGCATGTGCCACATATTTGCCAAAGGTGGCCATATTTGTGTTGTGATATTTGGGCCATATTCAGCATTTACCACACGGGTCACTTCAGGGTCACATCCAGACCACATGTTGTCCAGAGCACCACAGCTTTGCCAAAAAAAGGCCCACATTTGATTTGGCATATTTGGGCCATATTTGCTGTGATACATGTGGGCCACTTCAGGCTCACATCCATTTTGTCAGGGCCAGCAGAAGACCAGCAGTGCCGCATCACTGCTTGAAGTGGCCCACATCCGGGTGCTATGTGGGTGTCCCACACCGGGCCACCATGATGCTGCCTGTATTTGTGGAAGTATAAATGGGTGGTGGGGGGATGTGGAGTTGTTCATTAAAAACTAAATAGGGAATGATCAATAATTCATGTGGCACTGCTTGCTGCAGCACCCCCCCTCCCCTCCCCTCCCATTCAGAATGAGACATTAAAGAGGGCAGAAACCAGAGGTGGTATTTCCAAAACAGAGTGTGTTTACAGAAAACAGGACATGGACATCAGGTACTATGTCTTTGAATGAGTCTGGAAGGACAAAAAGCACGTGTGTGTGTGCGCTAATATCGATGAGGAAATACACCACCGCCTCAGTTGTGCCAGTGGGGTTTTCTCAAGACTGAGGAAAAGGGTCTTTGAAAACCGCGACCTCCAGGCCAAGGATGAAAATTCTGGTCTAAAGAGCGGCAGTGTTGCCCACCCTACTGTATGGGTCAGAATCCTGGACCACATACAGCAGGCACCTGAAGGCACTAGAGACACATCATCAGAGGTGCCTCCGAAAAATCCTCAAGATCACCTGGGAAGATAGACGCACCAACACCAGCGTCCTGGAGGAGGCTAACAGTCCCGCTATCACTGCCACCATCGCCCAACACCAGCTCAGATGGACCGGCCATGTCATCCGTATGCCTGACTCTCGCCTTCCAAAACAAGTCCTATACTCCCAGCTCCTCACAGGACAACGTGCCCCGGGAGGTCAAAAGAAAAGGTATAAGGATAACAGCCAAACGAACATCAAAAAATGCCACACAGGCCCTAAGACCTGGGAGGACACAGCAACCAACCGGGCGACCTGGAGAAAACTTGTGCGGGAAGGAGCTGCACTTTATAATAATGATCTCCACTGTGCTGCAGAAGACAAGCGCAGACTCAGAAAGGAGGGAGTTTCCACCAGAAAGGCCCAAACCAGTCCCACGACTACCACCGCCCACCCCTGCCCACACTGCACCAAAATATGCGGCTCCAGGATCGGCCTCTTCGCCCACCTGAAGACCCACAAGGACCAAGAAGGAGGACGGTCATACTCGACCCCGAGTGACCGCCGATGATGAAGTGTGTGTGTGTGTGTGTGAGCGAGCAGTATGGGTGGGGTCGTAACATTTTCTTAAATATCGGGACCCTTGGGGATCGATGGCTGGGGGGGGGGGTGCAGACAGCAGCTGTTCTGAATGACACCCTATCACATACTATAAGCAACGCTCTGCCTTCCCAACTCTGTCGACTCCTCCACTTTATCCTCCACCTCACCCTCCACTTCATCCGGTCCTTGCATCTTTCTCTCCGTCTAGATAGCTAGCTAGATGGCTGGATAGGCTGGTTTGTGAGGAATGCGTGATGAACAGAACACAATAGGGAAAACTGGACTCTGCACCCCCAAACACGCTCCACCTAATGAACCCCACCACGTTCACACAAGTCATGGTGCAGACTCCCTTCACAGACAAGCAACACAGATACACTTGCATCATCCTGCACCCTTCTCATAAGTACTGACACAGGCGTAGTACTCGTCTGTGAAGGTTCTCCTTCATCCAGGTGATGGTTATCCAGAGGAGTTGAATCAAGTGCAACTGGACTTGGTATATATCCGTGAAGACCTTTCTTGGATGAGAGGCGAAACGTCTTCACGGATATATACCAAGTCCAGTTGCACTTGATTCAACTCCTTTGGAGGCGTAGTACTCCAAATTATGTATTTGAATATGCAATTATATTTCGCATGCCCTTGCAGTACCAGAAGCTTGGTGACCAGAAACACTAAACAAAATTTTATGCAACACAATAATACCATCTACTCTGCTTCACAACTGACCGCTAACCATATCTTTTATGCAGCAGTTTATGTTCTGGCAGAGCACAGTTGTATGACATCGGATGATGGGACACTACTAAAATGATCTCTTCCTCCATTTTGGGCTCTCCCCACCCAGATAGCAAGATTGCTGTGGCCCAGACCCGTCCCACACCCGATTTTCATCTTTCTTTCATCCGGCCCACATACCGCGTGGAATGATGGCACTTGGGTGGTCCGCTCCTGTTTGCCAGATCTGGGCCAGAACCAAGCCATAGCAATGCCACATGTGCCACATATTTCCCAAAGGTGGCCCATATGTGTGTTGTGATATTTGGGCCATATTCACCATTTACCACACGGGCCACTTCAGGGCCACATCCAGATCACATGTTGCCCAGAGCACCGCATCTTTGCCAGAAAGGGCCCACATGTGATTTGGCATATCTGGGCCATATTTGCTGTTATACATGTGGGCCACTTCAGGCTCAC
>JAJHIY020000594.1:0-22500 GCA_022114975.2 Lampris megalopsis
ACTCACTCACTCACTCACTCACTAACTCACTCACTCAATCATATACTCACTCACCCATATACTCACTCACTCACTCACTCACTCACTCACTCATGTACTCACTAACTCACTCACTTGTTCGTTAACTCGCTCACTCACTTTCGAAGTCACTCATATACTCGCTTGCCCATTCATTCATTAAACTTACTCACTCTGGCTTTCCCACTTCTATCTTTGTTTCTGCTTCCTTCTCTTTCTCTGTCGGCCATTTCTCTCCCTCACACATACCGTTTCTCTCTGCCATCTCCCGCTGTATCTCTCTCTGCCATCTCCCGCTGTATCTCTCTCTGCCATCTGTCTCTTCCCACAACCTCTTGCTTTCTCTTTATCTATCTATCTCTGTCTCTCTCTGCCAGCCTTCTCAGGGATGTAAGACTCAAACACAAGAAGAGACAAATGCACAGTCAATAAATACTCTCTCTCTCTCTCTCTCTCTCTCTCTCTCTCTCTCTCTCTCTCTCTCTCTCTCTCTCTCTCTCTCTCTCTCTCTCTCTCTCTCTCTCGGTGCATGCTGGCAGCCGGTGTGAGTGAGTGTGTTTGGTGAGTGTGACCTGTTGTTAGTAAGTTTGATATATATTTATCCATTTTATAGTAGGTTTTTTGTGTTTGTTTTGTCTTTAGGGCTGATGGTTTCAGATTGAGTTTATTTATTGGTCTTGGGCTGTAGTCTGTGTGTTTGTCATAGAATTTTATTCGGGGTGCAAGGGATGGCATCCTCGGAGACGCCTTCCCTCTCTATCTGTCATGGAGTACGGGTTCAGCCTGATCAATTTTTTCGGTAGACGCGGTTCTCCTGGCTGTGGGAGACCATGTGGGACACGTTAACCTGTCCTATGCTTCCAGAATGAACAAATGTATGATTGTTTTCCTGAAAGAGAAGTATTTTGTGGCTGAGTTAATAACAAGCGGCATCTCTCTGAATGGTGTCTATCTGCAGACAGCCTTCCACTCGGGTCACCGTCTCTGGCGTTCCGCAGTTCATTCCAAATGAGGCATTGGAGCGGGAGATGCAGTGCTTTGGGAAGCTGGCGGAGAGTTTTAGGACTGTGGATTTAAGCTGTAAGAGCGATGAACTGAAACATGTCCAACCCCTCAAGAGACAGGTGTTCCATGTTTCTGAACTGTCCATCACAAACGCTGGAGGTTTCCTTCAGAGCGAAACATGGTGTATGCCAGCAGAAGCAGCATAAAATGCTTTGAGTGTAGGGATGTAGGGCAAAGGTTGATCGCTTTTCCTCACAGGCCGACCGAGGGGCGCCGGGCCGGTCGAGGTGCCCACTAACACCAATGCTCTGCTGATCCCGAGGCAGGAGAGGGATACAGTGGGCAGGCAGACAGTCAGGCAGGGGAACAGCGAGCTTATTCAGGTAGTGAGAATGTAAATGATGACAGCTCGGCTGTCCTGAGTGTCACAACAGAAGAAAGGAAAGGAGCAGAGGAAACACCGGCAGCAGGAGAAGGGAGTGGAAAAGGGCCAGCAGCTGGACTTGACCAAAGTCAGGCTGGTGGTGCAAAGGAGGGAAAGGAAGAGTTGTGCGTTATGGAGAGTGCTGCTAGTGAGGATAAAGTGGAGGAAATAGGGTACAACACTGATTCTGACTGTATCTCTGTTACAGACTCACAGTCACAAAGTGGAGATCTGTACACACTAGAGGAAATTAATCTTCAATACTCTTCAACAAAAGAAACAGGAATTAGGTTAATTTTTACATGAAATGTAAAGGGGCTTTGGTCAGGTCAGGATTCGCCAGCGTTAGAGACATGGATGGGCCCACCTCCTTCCTCATTTTAACTTGGAGATGTCCACCTCTCAGACCAAAAAAAAAGAAGGTCTGTCTCCACCTCCCTGATGGAGGTGGAGGGCTGAGAAGTCCAGTACAGGTTCAGAGAAGAATTAGACAGGGATGTCCTATCTCTAGACAGCTATACTCTTTAGCTATTGAGCCTATTCTGAACAGATTAAGAGGCAGGCTATCAAGACTTATGCTACCAGAGTTGCCTCAGCGCCCCTCGCTGCTGGTGTCAGCTTATGCTGATGATATTACTGTGTTTGTCAGAAACCAGAGAGATCCGGGGTTTCTGGGTAGCAGTTTAGGCAAGTATGAAAGGGCACCTTCAGCAAAAATAAACTCGGAGAAAAAGTGAAGCTATGCAAGTTGGGCAGTGGGCAGAAAAGGACAGGCCAAAATTACCAGGAAACCTCAGATCGGGAAGGAAGGACATGAAAATTTTGGATGCTTTTCTGGGAACAGGGGAGTTTCAGAGGAAGAACTGGGAGGGTGCTATGGAGAGAGTGTGTGCCAGACTATCTAAATTGAAATGGCTGCTACCGCAGCCTTCCTATAGCGTAAGGGTCCTGATCATCAATAACTTGGTTGCCTAAACCCTTTGACATAAATTGATCATCTTAACTCTTTCAAGGGGCCTGAATGAAGGAATTCAGCGGGCAGTTGTGGGTTTCTTCTGGTCAGGACAGCACTGGCTGAGTTCAACGATACTGTACCTGCTGGTACAGTATCGGGGCCTTGTTGACATGGAATCATGGATCACAGCCTTTAGGTTGCAGACAGCTCAGAGACCGCTTTACAGCTTTGGCCTGTCATGGACAGATACTGCCTGTTCCTGCTAAGCAGGGCTGGATGCCTAGGCTACGACAAAGACTTGTTCCTGCTTTGGCCCCAGTCCATGGATTTAACTGGCCTTTCTGCTTGCAGACAGAAACAATATTCCATCTGTTTATCCAGTGTTCCAGACTGGTCAGACTATTCAGCCTACTACAGACATGGTTTCAGGGCTTAGGAGAAAAATTTTATTTTTTGTCTTTTTATCTATGTTCCACACTGCTCTGCAAAGAAAAAACAAATCTATGCACACATTAATGAATTTCATTTCAGGACTGGCCAAATTAGCTATTTAGAAAACAAAGAAAAACGCGTGAGGGGCGAGGGGTCAGAGAACATGGTTCTGATGCTGACTGGGCTGCTGGCAACTCGGCTCAGAGTGGAGTTTGATTTTTACAGTTTGACACAAAAAAAAGACAGAAGTTCTTGTGAACACGGGGTTTCAGGATGTACTGTGTTCCGACAGAAAAAAATCATTTTTTCTTTCTTTCTTTCTTTGGTATTTGTGTTTTGGGCTTTTGAATGGATTTGTTTTTTAATTTTTGATAACGAAACCTTTGTTTAAACGGAACCAGACAGAAATACAAGTCCGTTTTAAAATTCAAGATATTCCTTCTCTCTCTCTCTCTCTCTCTCTCTCTCTCTCTCTCTCTCTCTCTCTCTCTCTCTCTCTCTCTCTCTCTCTCTCTCTCTGTCTCTCTCTCTCTCTCTCTCTCTCTCTCTCTCTCTCTCTCTCTCTCTCTCTCTCTCTCTCTCTCTGTCTCTCTCTCTCTCTCTCTCTCTCTCTCTCTCTCTCTCCCCCCCTCTCTCCAGTCTTGGGCTGGATTTATAGTATTTGTGATTAACGTGAATGCAGCATTGGCCTGTGCTGGAGAAGGCTGGTTTTTTCCAAACCAAAACTACACAGGCACATTTGAAGCAATACGGAAACAAGAACTAAGGAAATAAACAATAGACCAAAGTAGAGCGCAATACCCTGGGTATATAATCCACTTTTTGTTTTGGTCTGTGTTGTGTGGCGTTATCATTCACCCTGTGTTTTGTCTGTGTGCACATTGTGTCATCTCTTTTGTTCGTCGCTACTGTTTTGGTTTTGTGTTGACGTCACACTACCGGATATCTTTTCCTGCACAACCAGTCAGCGTTGGTATGACGTGTAGCCCCGCCAGTATGGTCGATGCGCTTATGAGATTTGCCCTTTTGAAGCAAGATGTTAAAAAAAAAAGTACCCCGTTCTACACGATCAGTTTTGGTTATCAGACTACAGCGGACACGGGGGGGCAGCCCCGGAACCGCCGCAGCCAGGACGCGAACCCGGATCTCCCGCATCACAGGCGACAACGAGTCTTGTTTATTCGTGCACGTTACACTACATTGCTATTCTATCCTGTTCTCTGCTCTAACCTCTGCGTTCTCATAGGATATTACGGGACTGGCCTCCACCAAAAAAACGACCCCACACGTCGTTCGTACAAGCAGCTTATGACGACCTATAGTTACGTTTTAAAGTTAAGCGACCTCTAGCGGTCGTGCTGCCAATGGCAATCTTAGTTACTATACTAAACGGCGAAAAAAAAACACAACAATGCACTGACTACCTATTCTATTGTTCTCACATTGTTTTTAATCACTATTTACTGACGACTTACCTTTATTAGCCTGTCTGTGAGGCGTTGTAAAACGGATGTCACCAAGTAGATAAAGACCCACAATGCACAGAGGTGAAAAGTATTTGTGGCATATCTCCTGCCGCCGGTAGGGGCGCTAATTTAGGAAACTCCTGTGTGTCGTATTAGAGTGTATACGACGTATGCTCCAACCCATACGTTACATCCATTCAAACTGTGTAATATCACAGTTTGAATGGATGTAAATTAACACACAGGAAATACCCACAAGGCACATGGTCAAAGACTGCTCTCATTCATTACCGTTAGTCATTCTTGCAGCAATTAGTTTTCTAATCTGTTATTTATAGATTGTCACATTGTATATGGGCAATAGTGTAACAGCAGGTGGGGTGTAATATGTGTCTTACTGAGTCAGATACACGTTATGTCAAAGTGTTTCACCTTTTATTGTTGAAAGAGTGGATATTCTAAATCTGTCCCACAAAATCGTGCTGTTTGTGTCACAGCCGCGCCCTTCCAGGACTCACCCTCTTAGTCCCAGTCTCCCTAACCGTCTCCCATATCTTGGCCACGCCCCCTGCCCTAGTTTCTCTCTCCTCTTTGTGCGTATGTGTGCTTCAGGATTGGAGGCAGGTGTGCGGCAGGCAGAGCAGAGGTCCGGCACCTGTATCTACACCCAGCCTTGCCACATCCAGCTTGCCAGAACATGCTAGTGCCTGCTCGGTTCAGTCTACACGTCCAGCCTTTATGTTGACCCGTTGCCTGTTACCTGTTTTATCGTCTAAACCAGTGTTCCTCAACCCAGTCCTCAAGGACCCCCTATCCTGCATATTTTCTTTGCAACCCAGAATAAGTACCGGTTTGTAGTTATTCAACCAATCAGCAATGAATTTTGTCGGATGTTGCACACCTTGCATAATTAAGTGCTGCGAGATGATTGGTCGAGTCAGTACAAGCAGGGCTACCTATGCAAGGTTACAATGAAAAGGTGCAGGATAGGGGGTCCTTGAGGACTGGGTTGAGAACCTTGCCCTGGACCGAGGGCTGTCACCGTCATAAAAGTTTAGCCGGCGATTAATTGTCATAAAATAATCGCGGTTAACGATTTAATTGTCTTATTTGGGGCTTTCCCCCTCTTTCTCTCCCCAGTTGTATTTGGCCAATTACCCTATTTTCTGAGCCGTCTGTCTTCCCAAGTTCGGCGAATTGGGTGGGGGTGTTGGATCCGTAGATGTTTTTTTTAAAAATTTTTAATTAGTGGTATTGCTTTTGACCACCACCTTTTTGCTGCAAATCCAACAATTCGCCTCCTCCAAGTTATCGGGCTGTCCTATTTCATCTGGCTTAAAACCGAAGTGGGCCCACAGCGCTGCCGTGCTGTTTGGCTTTGCAACTACGCCCGTGATGTTGACGTCAGCACGTGCTCGTCGATATGCAGTCGTTGAACATTCCAGAATAAGCGCCTCAAGATAAACAGTTTTTGGCCTTAATTCACCACCCACGTGCCAGGGGCGCAACAAGATGACGTCATTAAAAGAGCGCCAGTCAAACAACAAACAGTGGAAGGACAGGGAACACGGAGGCCATCGGAAGCGCGGGGGCGTGCTTCACGGTGGGGGGGAGGGGGGTAGTGTAATGGCCATGAATAAGTAGACTCGCTGGCCCTTCACTAACGGGTCGAACACTTCAGGCGACTGGTTAACGTTGTCGCCCGTGACGCAGGAAATCTGGGTTCGCGGATCCCGGGTAGCCCCCCCCCCTCCGGTATGGCTGCCCCCCCGAATTCGCTACAGTATTATAATAAGAATACTGTAACGTGCATGGATTAGTAGACACGCTGGCCGCTGGCTCGCGGGTCTGACCCTTTAGTCTAGCGGTTAGCGATGTCTCCTGCGGTGCGGGCGATACGGGTTCGCGTCCCGGCCGCGGCAGTTCCTATGGTTGCTATTATGCATATAATAATAACAAATATAACAATATAAAATATATAATATAATAATACGATAAAAATAATATTAGTGCATCCTTTCCCTCCTGCACGTAGACTGTTGGTATCTGGTCACCTATGCGTCCCTGCGAGCCCGGGTCACAGCCGAGAGGTTTACGAGCGCCTCGTCAGAGGCCTTCACCCGGGACTCTCCACCTGGAAGCTGCTGCTTAATCATGAGTCCTCACGCACCGCCCGCGGCTCTGGATCCGGTGTGAGTCACTTCATCCAGCGTGCTGAAGGACACTTTGACCGCACAATGACTGCAGGCCAGGAAGTCAAACCTCAGTCTCGGACTCGAACCCACACCCACATGACAGCATGCTACAGTAGCATTAGCAGAGTCACGTAGCGAAACACAACACCACTGGATGTAAACTCACGTACTTACGCACGCACACATGAACATGTGTGCGACAAACATACGAACACGCATGCAAACACAGACACACAGAAATTCACACATACACTTACACAAACACCGTGACACACACACACACACACACACACACACACACACCCACACACAGCCGGCCGTCACGGCCTGCCAGACGGGCTCGGATGCCATGTAACCCAAGGCGCTGGTGGGACTGCGGGGTGAATTAGAGACGGCCTGACAGAAATACCCCGGCATCAGATGTTTTCCTTGTGATGATCAGTTTATCTTAGCGAACAAAGCCCTTCGTCGTCTTGCACCTCAGCTGGGGCAAGCCGGGGGGAAACCGTGGGGCGCTGTGCTGGCGGGGTTCACGTCATTATCAATGTAGATCTGGGCGGCGTGTCTGAGGCGGGACTCGGGCTTTTGAAGCAGCCGGGCTTTACAGGGAGACAGTCATCTCTCTCACACAGGGAGAACTAGACTCTCAACTGTCTCCTCGGAAAATTGGATTTCTATCCCCTGAGATTAGGATCAGACTCTCCCCCCGCCCCTCCCCCTCTAGACGCTCTATTAGAAAAACATGCAGCCCTCTGAGACTACGGGAAGCCTGCAGTTCAGACCCGGTTGTTAGGGCTTGGTGACCTTTGACCTACGGGGGACCGCCATAACCGCTGGTCCCACTAGGGAGGACTTCCTGCAGGCGTCTGCCCGCCAGACAGACAGACTCACAGCCAGCTGCAGGTGACGTCTATTTGGCTTTAGCCCCGCCCCCTCGCCCCAGTGCCTTGGGGGGGGGGCAAGACAATGGAGGGCCTGTCTCAGGCGAGACGAGCACTCACACCCTTCTCCTAATATGTCGTTTATAAGTTGTCAGCTAACATGTTCCCAAAGCCAGTCTGCATGTACGACACTGGTGTGAACTGGCGAGCACTGCGCCCCTTCTGTTGTGTCAGACACCCTCGCATGCCAGGCCACGTCATGCAACATGACCCGGATGATGCATGGCCTCCTGCATCACGACCAGCACTCACGAATCTACAGATAGCTGCAAATAGGGTTTCAGACACAGCGACAAGTTTTTTTCTCTCTTTAATGAAACTTTTCTAAGTTTTGAAACTCTAAGTAATTAGTAACGGATATGCGTCATTAGACTTTAATTGACACATACACGGAGACTGTCCTCCCCCCCCCCCCGCGTAGGTGGTTTGTACAAGCAGCTAATTACGACCTATAGTTACGTTTTAAAGTTAAGCGACCTCTAGCGGTCGTGCTGCCAATAGCAATCCTAGTTGCTATACTAGAGGGTGAAACAACACAAAAACTACCTATTCTGTTGCTCTCACGTTGTTTTTATCGGTGTTTACTGACGACTCTCCTTTATTGGCCTGTCTGTGAGGCGTTGTGAAAAGGATGTCAAGAAGTACATAAAAACCCACAATGCACAGAGGCGAAAAGCATCTGCGGCATATCTCCTGCCGCCGCTAGGGGCGCTAATGTAGGAACGGCTCCTGCGGGTCGTATTAGAGGGTATACGACCTACGTGGTCGTATGGGGGTTGGAGGACTTGTAGAAACCTTCTGGAAAACAGCAAGTAGAGGTAGCTGTGTTTTTATTCCACCACGAAGGCGACGTGGGGGACGAGAGTTCACGGGAGGTTGCCAGTTCTTACTGAAGGTCTTTGTAAGTTCCCAAGGGCCTCTTTCTGTGCAAACTGTGTTATTTCATCCCAGACTCTGATTTGATGAGGGTTTGATGGAGGACTCATGACTCCGGGTCTCGGAGGGAAGCGGCTGGAGGCTACGAGGGCTGTTTTCTCTGTCTCCTATCTCCTATCTCTACATGGCGGTTCACACCACTGGAAGTGGATGGGTGGAGAGCAGCCATCAAAGCCTATGAGACCACGTCCTCAGCCCCATGTTACATTAAGCAGACCACCTGGCTGCCCGGGTCTGGGTCGAGTAGCAGCTAACAGATTCGGAATCCCTCTATAATTTGACCCGGGTCAGTAACAAAAACAACAGAAAGAGCAAACAAAAACTAACAAAAGTCATATACTACTACTACTATTACTACTACTACTACTACTACTACTACTACTACACATAATATTACTACCAATGCAGGTTATTACTATTGCTCCCTTATTTAGACACCATTGTTATCTGTATCTACTACTGAGACCCCCTTCAAACAACGACATGTTATGCTCTTATGGTGATGACTGATATGTGGAAATGTAATATCCACCCATCCATCATCCAAGCCGCTTCTCCCAGCAGAGCCTGTCCCAGCAGCCATTGGGCGGCAGGCGGGGAGACACCCTGGACAGTCCTTGGACATGTAGGCCTATGGAAATGGACTTTGCATTTTTATTCCCCCTTTTTCACTAATCAGTACGTGCTGGTTTATGGTAAACATCACAGTCTACTGTAAACCAACACATACTCACCAGTACTTAAAGTTTATCACCTATGTGAAGAGGGAAGGACCATCCCTAAACCGAGGGGGGGCTAAGAGTCCACCTGTCACCATCTCACAATGCTGTGATTGTAAACATTCCCCAATCCTCTGTGAATAGTACACGTGGCCATTGTAACTCTAGTTAACGGTCACACCCATATTTGCATATGAACCTGGTCTTTAGTTTGGGTCGTTATGCCACTGTATTGTTTATAAGGGTGGGGGTACCTGCAGTCACTGTATTGTTTATAAGGGTGGGGGTACCTACAGTCACTGTATTGTTTATAAGGGTGGGGACACCTGCAGTCACTGTATTGTTTATAAGGGTGGGGGTACCTGCAGTACTGTATTGTTTATAAGGGTGGGGGTACCTGCAGTACTGTATTGTTTATAAGGGTGGGGGTACCTGCAGTACTGTATTGTTTATAAGGGTGGGGGTACCTGCAGTACTGTATTGTTTATAAGGGTGGGGGTACCTGCAGTCACTGTATTGTTTATAAGGGTGGGGGTATCTGCAGTCACTGTATTGTTTATAAGGGTGGGGGTACCTGCAGTCACTGTATTGTTTATAAGGGTGGGGGTACCTGCAGTCACTGTACTGTTTATAAGGGTGGGGTACCTGCAGTCACTGTATTGTTTATAAGGGTGGGGA
Source organism: Lampris megalopsis (assembly GCA_022114975.2). NCBI lineage: Eukaryota > Metazoa > Chordata > Actinopteri > Lampriformes > Lampridae > Lampris > Lampris megalopsis. Next base: position 9,770 of record JAJHIY020000594.1, read on the forward strand.
CACCTGCAGTCACTGTATTGTTTGTAAGGGTGGGACAACTGCAGTCACTGTATTGTTTATAAGGGTGGGGGTACCTGCAGTACTGTATTGTTTATAAGGGTGGGGACACCTGCAGTCACTGTATTGTTTATAAGGGTGGGACAACTGCAGTCACTGTATTGTTTATAAGGGTGGGGGTACCTGCAGTACTGTATTGTTTATAAGGGTGGGGACACCTGCAGTACTGTATTGTTTATAAGGGTGGGGACACCTGCAGTACTGTATTGTTTATAAGGGTGGGGTTCCTGCAGTCTGTGATTTCCTTACCTGGATTACTGAGCAGCATCAAGACACTACTACTATGACTTCATGAGGAACTACCACGATATGATTATTGTCACAAATGTACTGCTACTACTACTACTACTACTACTAATAATAATAATAATAATACCTCTTCATATAGTACTACTCTGTACTACTATAGCACTATTATGTACTACTACGTACTATGGTATGATGTTGCCCTATGGTGCCTTGCTGCTAACCCTGGAATATATCTGCGACCTGCCGACCCTCTTGTGAGTGACTGTGGATAAAAGCATCTGCCTAATGAGGACGTGGAAAGGTAAATCCAAAAAGAAAGAAAAAAACATTGTTCAAATGAGCCAAATGAATGGATTCAGGCAGCTTCCCAAACCACCTGCCAGTGCTGCGGCACTGTGTAATTTGACTCTGCAAAAAAAGCCTCCCCACCTCTTCCCCCTCCTCCCAGCTACTTAGCCGAGGCCTCTGTCACGAAGGGTCAGCGAGGGGACACGCCGCTGCTTCTGTGGCCACGGTGCCGCGGCAACGGCCTCGTAACTCATCGCTAGCTGCCCACAGTGTTGTTGAGCTACACCCTTGAAGCAACTCTTACGCTGCATTCACTTCCCCTCTTGTGATGAGCTTGAGCCAGAGGCCTGAGAGGCAGCGTGGAGCGTGCTACATCCCATTTAGTCTTCCTGCTCGCTACCTGCAGGGCAAGGACTTGCAGAAATCTACCTTCCCACATGCCTGTTTTTTTGGAAACTCCTCACGAGTAAGAAAAAGCTGAGCTCAGCCAGTTAGCAACAAAACACACTCCATAAGGGAGAGGCCTCAACAGTAAGGATGCACCCCCCCCACCCCCGCCCCAGGCACATGTTTTGGCTTGGCCCACATTGCCAGGCCTTGGAAAACAACGTCTTCTCATGCCTGTTGTTTTCACTGCATGGCGCCGTGTGTTGGCATCCAGCTACTGTCAAATCACCAGTGGTGGAAGAAGTATTCAGAACTTTTGCTTCAGTAAAATCACCAACACCACAGTGTAAAGATACTTTGTTACAAGTCCTGCTTTCAAAATCGTACTTAAGTAAAAGTACAAAACCACTAGAATATACTGGGTATGTTTTGAGTAAAGTAGCAAAAGTAAAATGACTCTTTATGCAGAATGGCCCATTTCAGAATCATATATCATATTATTGGACTTTTATTATTGATGTAATAAGGCACTCATCACATGAATGTTGCAGCTGCTAAATGTGGAGCGAATTTCAATCACTTTATCCCTGCTGGGTAGCTCAGCCTATAAAAATATATCATTATTAGTTGATTTACAATTTGCATTAACAATCTAAATCTGCAAAGTGACTAGTAACTAAATTTGTCAAATGTAGTGGAGTAACGAGTACCATATTTCCCTCTGAAATGTAGTGGAGTAAAAGTATAAAGTAGCATAAAAAAGAAATACTCAAGTAAAGTACAATTACCTCAGAATTGTACTTAAGTACAGAACTTGAGTAAATGTACCTAGTTACATTCCACCACTGCAAATCATGGGCCTTAATCGTCAAATTTTGTTATGTTTCGCCTTTCAATCATGCTGCTGTTGTGACATATTCATGCTAAAAACACGTTATATTCACATTAAATGCCCCTAAGAGTGTACTACTTACTCTTAATGAAATTAATTTGCACCATTTCTACATACAGTGTGTAGTTTGTCTTGATAATTCCCATCAACTGCTGCTAGCCGTGCTAAAACTGAAAGTGACTATGCTAACTGTACTATGCTAACTCCCGTGGTACAACTTTTCCCTCTTTTCCTTATTTGCACAAATCATCGACTACTTGAAGAAATACTCCAATGGAGTGTGTAAATATAGAAGTAGGTGATATATTTGTATAACATCAACATCGCATTTGTAGACTACGTGTCATCTGGGATCGTGTTTCTGGTAATATGGTAATATAACTTAAATTTTGTCATTTCCTGGTCTTAAAGGCTGCATGACAGTAACGTTTCTGAACTTGTCTTTGTGCGTGCTTAATAATCCAGGTTAAAAAATCACAGAAAGTACCTTAAGTACTGACCAGTATGTGTTGGTTTATGGTAAACATCAACAATCAAACGTCCCCCGTCACCAACTGTAATTTCACAGTGTAAGAAGGCTGACCTGTCTCTTTTCCACTTCCTCCATAAACAAGTTGGCCACTGTGGTCAGTACTTAAGGTCTGACTCTCATCATCCACTGCAGCACAAACTAGGAGTCACCAGGATGCTGGACCACCGAGCTGACCACGTCCCCACCGACACAGCGGCCGGGGAAGGGGAGAAGTCCCACATTAAACAGGCCCTGGTTAAGTGTGCTGATCCTAACTGGGTGTTTGTCAAAGCCAGGAAGACGCCCAAACAGTGCACCAGCTGATCGTAGAGAGGAGAAGGACACCAGCTGCCTGAGTGTAAACCAGTGGTGATTCTGTATGTGGTGGGAGTGTCGGAACAGTTGAGATGTGGTGTTTTCCAAACACCGCGTCTCAGTTGCTTTCAAACCCCAAAACACTGTGCCAGAAGTTGGTTCACCAGAAGGACCAGGTCCCCCGGCACAAACAGAGCGATACAGTGTAGCTCTTAAGTGCCAGGAGGATTGCTGTGACTTGTACACTGGGGAAACTAAACAGATGCTTGCCAAGAGGATGACACAACACAGGAGAGCTAACACATCAGACCAGGATTCCACAGTCTACACCATCTACACAGTCTACACCATCTACAGACCAGGACTCCACAGTCTATACCTTCTACAGAGTCTACACCATCTACAGACCAGGACTCCACAGTCTATACCTTCTACAGAGTCTACACCATCTACAGGCCAGGACTCCACAGTCTACACCATCTACACAGTCTACACCATCTACAGACCAGGACTCCACAGTCTATACCTTCTACAGACCAGGACTCCGCAGTCTATACCTTCTACAGACCAGGACTCCACAGTCTATACCTTCTACAGAGTCCACACCATCTACAGGCCAGTGGCCACTCTTTCAAGGATGAGGATGTGCACATCCTTGATAGGGAGGAACGCTGGTTTGAACAGAGAGTCAAAGAGGCCATCTATGTGAAGAGGGAATGATCATCCCTGAACCGAGGGGGGGCTAAGAGTACACCTGTCACCATCTTACAATGCTGTGATTACAACCATTCTCGAATCCTCTGTGAATAGTACACATGACCAATGTAACTCTAGTTAATGGTCACACCCATGCGTGCATATGAAACTGGTCATTGGTTTGGGTTGTTATGCCACTGTATTGTTTATAAGGGTGGGGTTACATGTAGTCACTGTATTGTTTCTAAGGGTGGGGGTACCTGCAGTCACTGTATTGTTTCTAAGGGTGGAGGTACCTGCAGTCACTGTATTGTTTATAAGGTTGTGGTACCTGCAGTCACTGTATTGTTTCTAAGGGTGGGGGTACCTGCAGTCACTGTATTGTTCATAAGGGTGGGGGCACCTGCAGTCGCTGTATTGTTTATAAGGGTGGGGGTACCTGCAGTCACTGTATTGTTTATAAGGGTGGGGGTACGTGCAGTCACTGCATTGTTTATAAGGGTGGGGGTACCTGCAGTCACTGTATTGTTTATAAGGGTGGGGGTACCTGCAGTCACTGTATTGTTTATAAGGGTGGGGGTACCTGCCCGGACCCGTCCCACATCCGACCCCCAATCCGGCCCACATACCGCGTGGAATGAGGGCACTTGGGCGGTCCGCTCCTGTTTGCCAGATCTGGGCCAGAACCAAGCCATAGCAATGCCACATGTGCCACATATTTGCCAAGGGTGGCCATATTGTTTTTGTGATATTTGGGCCATATTCACCATTTACCACATGGGCCTTCAGGGTCACATCCAGACCACATGTTGCCCAGAGCACCGCATATTTGCCAAAAAAGGCCCACATGTGATTTGGCATAATTGGGCCATATTTGCTATTATACATGTGGGCCACTTCAGGCTCACATCCATTTTGTCAGGGCCAGAAGAAGGCCGTCAGTGCCGCATCATTGCCTGAGGTGGCCCACATCCAGATGCTGTCTGGGCGGATGCAACTGGGGAGAAAAAGAGGGGAAAAAGAAGGGAACACCCCCCCAAAAAAAAACAACAGGCTAAGTGTGCATCAGTTGCGGACTGTACCTTTAAGCAGGCCACTCTAACAGTTATTCCCGAGTACACTTGTTTTAGTGGAGAGAGCAGATTTGGCGCAGCTGGGTTCCAGGTGCAGCCCACTTGCTCTGCCAGCGCGGTCATACTTACAGATGTAGTAGTACTCTCTGCCAGGCCGAAACTCGAAGCCCAGGGAAAAAGGGGTGAAGAGCTGGAACTTCTCTGAGAACTTGAGCGGTCCGTTGGGCGACAGCGGCCTGTTGCACTCCCAGCGTTTGAAGCCCTTGGCGGTGTGGTCGCAGGAGCTGTAGCCGTCGTAGTTGACCATGTAGAGGATGTAGCGCTCGGCCCTCTCGTCGGACACGGGGTCTGCATAGTGCGGGCAGAACACGTCCAGGTAGTCGTTTATACACACGTCAATGTGGTAATCACCCCGGTAGAACCTAGAGTAGAGAAGGGAAAGAAGATGGATTTATTCTCGGGAGGAATTCAGTCACCACATGTTCAGTTTAAGGCAACGACACAAACTGAAAAAGAGAAATTGCGTCAGTTTGATTTGAAGCGGTCAACACCAGAGTTGCACAAGAAACACGTGCAAGCGTGTTCTTTGATTAAACAATCTTAATTATACAACCGTTAGTTCCGACCAAGTGATTTGATTGGATAAGAGGCAGTCCGTGCAACCTGATCTCACAGAAATACGTGATATGACCACGACCTCTTAACACCCACATGACGTGGTGGCGGCACGTGATGGGTTAAAATCACGTGCTGGCACCTCGGAAACAATGCCAATGGAGTGTCACTTAGGATGCTTTGTCGTGCCGGTAACACAAATTCTCTGATTCAACAACATCATGCAATGAGCACCGTGTAATATTTTCTAGTTAACACGTTTTTATTTTATTGTTATTTTTAGTGTCATTTGACTGAATCTATTGTAGTGCCTTAGTTACAATTTTTCTGTTCTCTAAAAGCACTAACCCTAACCCTAACCCTAACCCTAACCCTAACCACCCTTACTTTCACCACCCTAACCCTAACCCTAACCCTAACCCTAACCCTAACCCTAACCCTAACCCTAACCACCTTTACCGTAACCCTAACCACCCTAACCCTAACCCTAACCACCCTTACTTTCACCACCCTAACCCTAACCACCTTTACCGTAACCCTAACCACCCTAACCTTAACCCTAACTACCCTTACCTTAACCACCTTTACCCTAACCCTAACCCTAACCCTAACGACAATTACCTTAACCACCTTTACCCTCACCCTAACCCTAACCACCCTTACCCTAACCACCTTTACCGTAACCCTAACCCCAACCCTAACTACCCTTACCTTAACCACCTTTACCGTAACCCTAACCCTAACCCTAACCCTAACCACCCTTACCCTAACCACCTTTACCGTAACCCTAACCCTAACCCTAACTACCCTTACCTTAACCACCTTTACCGTAACCCTCACCCTTACCCTAACACTAACCACCCTTACCCTAACCACCTTTACCGTAACCCTAACCCTAACCCTAACCACCCTAACCTCATTACATCAAAATTCTGTGTTTTTAGAGAACAAAAAAAAACCAACCATAACTAGGGCACTATAATAAATTCAGTCAAATGAACATAAAGATAACAATAAAATAAAATGTTGTTAACTGGAAAATATTAAACACCGCTCGACAAAGGATCCTAGTTGACTTTCCATCGACATTGTTTCCGTGGTGCCGGCACCACGTAACGCGAGTGTTAGGAGTTCGTGGTCATTTCACGTATTTCTGTGACAACATGTTGTTCCATGAGTGCTGATACAAACTACAACAGCACCGGGACTTCTTGGTTTTTTTGGATTTTTTCCCCCCTTTTTCTCCCCAGTTGCACCTGGCCAATTACCCCACTCTTCCAAGCCGTCCCAGTCTCTGCTTCGGCCCCTCTGCCGGTATGGGGACGACTGCAGACTACCACATGCCTCCTCTCCTCTGATACATGTGGAGTCACCAGCGACTCCTTTTCGCCTGACACTGAGGAGTTTCGCCAGGGGGATGTAGTGTGTAGGAGGATCACGCTATTCCCCCCAGTTCCCCCTCCCACCCGATCAGGTGCTCCGACCGACTGGAGGAGGCGCTAGTGCAGCGACCAGGTCACATACCCACATCCGGCTTCCCACCCGCAGACACAGCTAACTGTGTGTGTAGAGATGCCCGACCAAGCCAGAGGTAACATGGGGAGATTAGAAAGACAAAACGACACACCATCCCCCGAGTCCACCTGAAGACCACGCAGCGCATCTTCAAATATCCTGACACACCCTTATTATTTCGCTGGTAGCACAATGAATGGACACATACAGATAACTTGATACAAAGTAGCTGGCCTGCTGTAACGTGTAGAGGTGTAAGAAAATGTTGATACACTCAAGTATCGCGATATTATCTTTTGTGATACTGTATCAATTCTCAAAACCACTATGTTGATTTTTAATTTACATGTAAAGGTTCGTGACAAACATGTTGTGTTGTGTGTAACCCACGACCGCTAGATAACAGTGTTGTAATCTATCTTCAGCCATGTGACTCTTCCACTCCAACCCACCAATGTAAACTGAGACAGGAAGTAGCATCAGCACAAAGAACCAAGGCTTATGAAACCACAATATATCACCTTTCTCACAGTATCACAATATATCACCTTTCTTACAGGATCACAATATATCACCTTTCTTACAATATCACAATATATCACCTTTCTTACAGGATCACAATATGTCACCTTTCTTACAATATCACAATATATCACCTTTCTCACAGTATCACAATATATCACCTTTCTCACAGTATCACAATATATCACCTTTCTCACAGTATCCCAATATATCACCTTTCTCACAGTATCACAATATGTCACCTTTCTTACAGTATCACAATATGTCACCTTTCTCACAGTATCACAATATGTCACCTTTGTTACAGTATCACAATATGTCACCTTTCTCACAGTATCACAATATATCGCCTTTCTTACAGTATCACAATATGTCACCTTTCTCACAGCATCACAATGTATCACCTTTCTTACAGTATCACAATGTATCACCTTTCTTACAGTATCACAATGTATCACCTTTCTCACAGCATCACAATATATGGTGATATATTGAATCGTAACCCTGCATCGTGATACGTGTCGTATTACCAGATTCTCACCAACACACAGCCCTGGTAACGTGTAGACGGACACAAAGTAGCAAGCTAGTGTGTGCAGGACAAAGTGTATGTGTTGCTTGGCAACAGTCCAGTCCCAGTCCAGTTGCGGAACTATTTGTGTCGGCGGATTCAAACAAGTGATTAAATAAGCAAACAAATCATAATCTGGTGTCACCTGACACTGGTAACTAATAAAGAGCTGCTGTCCAACAGCAATAACACACTCGAGTCAGTGTGATGTTGTCGTACCTAACGCCGAATCACAGCCCTGCTGGTGCTCATTATGACGGCACGCCCTCTCATGTGATATCGCTTAATTGCCCCCGCGGGGGGAACATTGTGTCGTGTGCAGTCAGCAAAACACAGCCCGTCGTTAATTTATATTGATCGATGCAAATGTCCCGGGCTAGCGGGGTAAGAGGGCAATTCCCTGGACGGCGTCTGCTTTCATTAGCTCGGATTAGGGGAAGTTTAATGATCCAATAGGGATCATGAATCGTCGCAGCCGCGGAAAGACGCTTAGAAACAGAAACAAATTGCGGTAGGATCATTATTAACTTGGACACAGACTAAAGAGACGGATAGCATATGAATATAAAGCTCGTACGGCACATTTAAACTGGAAACCACGTGTGTTGAGTCGGCACCGACATGGCGGTAGACTGGGCTGGTCCTGGAAACCGGGACCAGCGCAGTCAAATACACTCGCCAAGCAAGTTAAACCAGTTTCAAAGGGCTTTCTATGGACAGAGAAAAGATAAATGATAGACGATACATTTATAAAGCTAGAGATGATCAAACAAGATACATTAGGTAATCAATCAACTAGTAATCCATCAATTAGGTCAATCAATCAATTAGACAATCAATCAATTAGTGATGAATAAATTAGTCAATTAATCAGTCAATAAATTAGGTAATCAATCAATTGGTAGTAAATACATTAGGTAATCATTCAATCAATCAATTGGTCAATCAATCAATTGGGTAATCTCCCCTCTGGTGGGCGCTACAGAGCACTGTATACCAAAACAACCAGACACAAGAAGAGTTTCTTTCTGCAGGTCGTCACTCTGCTGAACACTCCTGATAAATCTAGTGATGCTGTATATACTGCATATACTGTATATACTACATATACTGTATATACTGCATATACTGCACATACTGTATATACTGTATATACTGCATATACTGTATATACCGCATATACTGTATATACTGCATATACTGCATATACTGTATATACTGCATATACTGCATATACTGCATATACTGTATATACTGCATATACTGCATATACTGCATATACTGCATACACTGCATATACTGCATTTACTGTGTATACTGCATATACTGCATATACTGTATATACTGCATATACTGCATATACTATATATACTGTATATACTGTATATACTGTATATACTGAATACACTGTATATACTGTATATACTGAATACACTGCATATACTGTATATACTGAATACACTGTATATACTGCATATACTGCATATACTGTATATACTGAATACACTGTATATACTGTATATACTGAATACACTGTATATACTGAATACACTGTATATACTGTATATACTGAATACACTGTATATAATAGGCGTGCATATTCTGTCATGTCCACCTACGTCATGTATAAGTAGCCTGCTGACATAGTTATTCCAGCACCTTTGCACTCTGCACTATGGCCTCCCTGACTCACCTGTATGTAGACATTCCTTGTATATGTTGCTGAAGATTGCTTTGTTGTTTTTCTATGTAGGAAACACAGTAATTCATGTATATTCCTATTGAAATACATTTTCTATAACTTGCACCAATCTAATACCGCTTACTTTGATGTACGCTACAAATGTATGTGATCAAGTTTTAACTCAACCCCCCAAAAGGTGGGTAAAGTGCATTTATTATAATAACGATCATTATATTGATATAGGGCTTTATCTAGACACAGAGAAGGGGGTAACTCACTTCTACCACCACCAAGGTGCAGAACCACCTGGGTGATGCACGGCAGCCATTTTGCACCAGAACGCTCACCACACATCAGCTTGAGGTGGAGAGGGAGGAATCATTGAGCCAGTTACACGGGGTGGGGGTGGGGGTGGGGATGGGGGGGGTGGTTAGGTGGCCAGATGGAGAGAGCCAGGGTGGGAATATTGCCAGGACACCGGGGAACCCCCTACTCTTTGTGATAAGTGCCGTGGGATCTTAATGACCAGTGAGTCAGGACCTCGGTTTAACGTCTCATCAGAAGGACGGCATCTCCTACAGCACAGTGTCCCCGTCACTGCACTGGGGTACTCATCATCATCATCATCATCATCATCTTCATCATCATCGTCATGTCGTAGGAGCACAGTTGATGCCTCAACAAGTCTCTACCACTGTTCCCTATCCCTCGCAGCTCCCCCCGCCTTCACTGGGATCTTTTTTTTACTAGGACCAGAGGGAAGACTGCCCCCTACTGGCCCGCCAACACCACATCCAGCAGCAACTCAATTTCCCGGGAGGTCTCCCATCCAAGTACTAGCCAAACCCACACCTACTTAGTTTCCGTCATGTGGCAGAGCCAGGGTACATGTTGGCATGGCTACCGGTGAGGCGTTCACCTTCCACTACACCCCTAAATGCAGTACAGTATAAACCACATACATGCAGGACTACAGCTGCCAAGTCCCACACCTGTGATCTAGTCTTTTGAGACTAGAACGACGGGGATTTCACTCCTACCTAAAACGACCATGGGCGGTCAAAATGACGGTCAGTGTTAAACTCTATATTGTGTCAAGATAAATACCCGGTCGAGATGTTAATGCGTTACACGTGTTAGTGTGTCTGTTATGAAACGACAGACACCACATTTAACATTTTAACAACTTTAATACTATTTTTAAACAATTTAAACTTCAGAGAGACATGGTCGAACTTGAACAGCAGAATTGAAAAAGTAAAAATCCATCCATTACCCAAGCCGCCTATCCCAATTGGGGTCGCGGGGATGCTGGAGTCTACCCATTACCGGGAAAACAAAACGGAAAACACACACATTGCTAATCTGACAAACGTAACAAAGCCTATAAAACGTGAAATGTAAAAAAAAAGAACTGAAAATAAATATTGAAACAGTCCCAAACAGCTTAAAACTACTAGAACGACCATGGGCGGTCAAAATGACCGCCATGGTTTTTAAACTCTATATTGTGTCAAGATAAATACCCAGTTGAGATATTAATGCGTTACATATGTTAGTGTGTCTGTTAAGAAACTAACTGACACCAAAATTAACACTTTAACAACTTTAATACTATTTTTAAACAATTTAAAATGGCCGCTGTCCAACGCCTGTAAATCCTGCAGCGCCTCGGTGGTAGTCATGGTGCGTCTGTAACCAGACATGTTGGACGTCATCACACATCAAGTTTAGACTATTTGTCTCCACTGGAGGGCGCTAGTGTGTTTCCAGGACAGAGCAACGAACCTCACGAAGGAAATGACGCCACCAACACACGTCATAAATACTGACATGACGCGCACCATCACGCGCAAATTACGTGTGGTCATTTTGACCGCTCATAGTCGTTTCAGGTAGAGCTTATCATAACTTTTTTGTGCAATTGATCTAAAACTCGTTTTAATGCAAATATATGCAGTTTTAGGAGCATCCTGGGAGCGGCAGGTCTGTATCTTTTTTCCCCATAAAGTCATTAAACTGACTGCCTGGGCCCTTCCACAACACAAAGCAGCTAGTCCTGAACGGGTTTTTGTGAAGACCAGACACGTTTCGCTGACCATCTTACATCCTCACAAGCAGCCACCCTGCCATGCCTGCTCTCTGGAAGACACATGCAACACATGGCCACTCCAGCAAATTCTCTGAAGCGGAGTTTGCTCAAGGGCACTTCAACGGGCCCTTCACAAACAACATTTCGGAGAGTCAAGCTGCTCCGTGGAGCCCCGCCCCCCCCCCCCCCCCCGTCAGATCCACCATTACTTCGGGACCTGAAGATGGGGGATTATTCTGTAGGCGACGTCCACAGGCCACAGGGAGAAGCCTGAGTGAGGCTTATCTCAGACCTTCTCTGGTTTTGTTTACAGGCTCTCATCCTGTCATTCTCAGTCATGCCGGTCCTCTTGTGGGGCTCCCGTAATAAAATCCTTGACCAACCCCAAAAGAAATCTCTCACAACACACACTGGTCGGGCCTGAGCCGTATATCAATGTTGGCGCTCGGCGGCGGTGACTTATGCCGGTGCTAAAATTAAAGTCCCTCGGTGCTGCAGAGCTAATCCCCTGGTTTGCATGTGCCTTTAGCGGCTTTAAGAGGATTCCTCCGCAGAATGAGAATTTCATTAGTCCAGTAAGGCAGGCCAGCGCAGGATCCCCCGGTGGGAATCTCCGAGTCTGGGAAAAAGTCAGGCTCGCTCTCGCGCCTCTGCCTGAGCCCAGCCGGCTAGTGGCCTGGCCTTTACTGTAAACCGAGCGGCCAGGCGAGTGAAGGTGTGTGTCTGTGTGTGTGTGTGTGTGTGTGCATGAAACACAAAAACCAACCCAAACACAGCAGCTAGAGATGTGAGATATCCATGCCTGGGGAGGAGTGAGTTGGACGCTCGTATTCCCGGAGGCGCCATATAAGGTTACATCTGTGAAGCCTTCAGCTGAGACAGATGAGGCCCCGGACAGATGGGAGGACGGGGGACGGAGGGGTTGTGTCTCTACATATCTGCTAATGGCTTGCGGTCCAGTATCACCGACATACTGGGGATGTCTTCAATACTCCGCCGCTGTCCGCTGACACCGTGTGGGGCGAGCGGGGGACCCGGGCCAGGGACCGTGTTGGAACATGCAGCGGGCCAACGATATGATACGGGTGAACTCGCCGGAGCGCCGTGGGGGGGGGGGTTTGCGGGGGAGGGGGGGTTATCCAGAGGAACGAGGACCCGCTGGCCCCGGATCAGATGTTGCGCCTACCCCTGCCCCTCGCCGAGGGAGCGGGGAGGAGGGCTCAGCTGACGGGAGGCCAGGTGAGCGAGGGAGGGGAGTTTGTGT
>JAJHIY020000594.1:27500-43291 GCA_022114975.2 Lampris megalopsis
CTCTGTGAATTTTGTGGGGAACTGAGAGACGGGAGGTGGGTGATTTTGGGGGGAACTGAGAGACGGGAGGTGAGTTATTTTTAGGGGAACTGAGAGACGGGAGGTGCGTGATTTTGGGAAGAACTGAGATACAGAGAGAGAGAGGGACAAAATAGAGATATCAATGAGAACGGCGAGAAGAAGACATAGTAAGAAGACATAGTAAGAAGACATAGCAAGAAAACATAGTAAGAACACATAGTAAGAAGACATAGTAAGAAGACATAGCAAGAACACATAGTAAGAACACATAGTACGAAGACATAGTAAGAAGACATAGCAAGAACACATAGTAAGAACACATAGTAAGAAGACATAGTAAGAAGACATAGCAAGAACACATAGTAAGAAGACATAGTAAGAACACATAGTAAGAAGACATAGTAAGAAGACATAGCAAGAAAACATAGTAAGAACACATAGTAAGAAGACATAGTAAGAAGACATAGCAAGAACACACTAAGAACACATAGTACGAAGACATAGTAAGAAGACATAGCAAGAACACATAGTAAGAAGACATAGTAAGAACACATAGTAAGAAGACATAGTAAGAAGACATAGCAAGAAAACATAGTAAGAACACATAGTAAGAAGACATAGTAAGAAAACATAGCAAGAACACATAGTACGAAGACATAGTAAGAAGACATAGCAAGAACACAGTAAGAACACATAGTAAGAACACATAGCAAAAACACATAGTACGAAGACATAGTAAGAAGACACAGTAAGAAGACATAGTAAGAACACATAGCAAGAACACATAGCAAGAACACATAGTAAGAACACATAGCAAGAACACATAGCAAGAACACATAGTAAGAAGACATAGTAAGAAGACATAGCAAGAACACATAGTAAGAACACATAGTAAGAAGACATAGTAAGAAGACATAGCAAGAAAACATAGTAAGAACACATAGTAAGAACACATAGTAAGAAGACATAGCAAGAACACATAGTAAGAACACATAGTACGAAGACATAGTAAGAAGACATAGCAAGAACACATAGCAAGAACACATAGTAAGAACACATAGCAAAAACACATAGTACGAAGACATAGTAAGAAGACACAGTAAGAAGACATAGTAAGAACACATAGTAAGAACACATAGTAAGAACACATAGTAAGAACACATAGTGAGAACACATAGCGAGAACACATAGTAAGAACACATATTAAGAAGACATAGTAAGAAGACATAGTAAGAACACATAGTAAGAACACATAGCAAAAACACATAGTACGAAGACATAGTAAGAAGACACAGTAAGAAGACATAGTAAGAACACATAGTAAGAACACATAGGAAGAACACATAGCAAGAACACATAGTAAGAACACATAGCAAGAACACATAGCAAGAACACATAGTAAGAACACATAGTAAGAACACATAGTGAGAACACATAGCGAGAACACATAGTAAGAACACATATTAAGAAGACATAGCAAGAAGACATAGTAAGAACACATAGTAAGAAGACATAGTAAGGATGAACAGCACACAGTCAAAACAGCGGAAATAAAGATAGTCTGTACTGTATCAGTGTACCAGTGGTCAGATGTTTCTCCCAGTACCTCCAAAGTTATACTTCACTACTACCTGTTGCTCCCAGTACCTCCAAAGTTATACTTCACTACTACCTGTTGCTCCCAGTACCTGCACAATTATACTTCACTACTACCTGTCGCTCCCAGTACCTCCACAGTTACACTTCACTACTACCTGTTGCTCCCAGTACCTCCACAGTTATACTTCACTACTACCTGTTGCTCCCAGTACCTGCACAGTTATACTTCACTACTACCTGTTGCTCCCAGTACCTGCACAGTTATACTTCACTACTACCTGTTGCTCCCAGTACTTGCACAGTTATACTTCACTACTACCTGTTGCTCCCAGTACTTGGACAGTTATACTTCACTACTACCTGTTGCTCCCAGTACCTGCACATTTATACTTCAGTACTACCTGTTGCTCCCAGTACCTATAAAGTTATACTTCACTAGTACCTGTCGCTCCCAGTACCTCCACAGTTATACTTCACTACTACCTGTTGCTCCCAGTACCTATAAAGTTATACTTCACTAGTACCTGTCGCTCCCAGTACCTCCACAGTTATACTTCACTACTACCTGTTGCTCCCAGTACCTCCACAGTTATACTTCACTACTACCTGTTGCTCCCAGTACCTCCACATTTATACTTCAGTACTACCTGTTGCCTCCAGTACCTCCACATTTATACTTCAGTACTACCTGCATGACTGTGTGTAAACTGGTCTGGTTCATTGCCACCAAGCAAAGACTGGCAGAATTTACGTGCTGGGAATTCAAATGTGGTCAAAGACGCCGACAGCAGAGGTATTGAGGTGGGCATGTTGTGGGGTACAAAAGACAGCCTGTTCCTCTCTGTACTGAATGACTGACAGTTGGACCTGGGTCCACTGCAGGTTGATGACCGGCATCACTATTCTGGTGTCAGTAGGTCAAAGCAGCAGCATAGGGTGCATGTCACTCAACACACACACACACACACACACACACACACACACACACACACACACACACACACACACACACACACACACACACACACACACACACACACACACACACACCATGGCTCCATCATTCAGTCAGTGTAAAAGCCCGAGGGGCTGACAGGCCAGACCATAAACCCCCACACATCCAAGGTCTTAAACAGCACCGGTTGCCACGACATCAGTTTATCACAACACGGTCTCCAGACCCTGAAATCTTCGCCTCACAAATGATGGTTGTCATTCTCCAGAGTGTGCACAAGCACCCATCCATCTGGAAACACACACAAACACACATATTTATCACGTCTCAGCCTTAAATGCAGCAAAACTGCAGGATGGATGGGAGGGGCGACATGCCCCTGTTAAAATAGCCCCTCTGAACATGTCACACATACCACCTGCACCTGCCTGGCAAGTCTGCAGACGCCACCCAACGCAGCAGAGACCCGCTGCAGCCCAGTGTTAATGCATATGAGCTCCTGATGAGTACAGGTTCATAATGGTCACGATGGTCATGATGGTCATGAATGGTCATGATGGTCATGATGGTCACAATGGTCATAATGGTCATGATAGACATGATGGTTATGATAGATATGATGATCATGATGGTCATGATGGTCATGATGGCCATGATGGTCATGATAGACATGATGGTCATGATGGTCATGATGGTCATGATGGTCATGATAGACATGATGGCCATGATGATCATGATAGTCATGATGGTCATGATGGTCATGATTGTCGTGATAGTCATGACAGACATGATGATCATGATGGTCATGATGGTCATAATAGACATGATGGTCATGATGGTCATAATAGACATGATGGTCATGATGGTCATGATGGTCATGATGGTCATGATGATCATGATGGTCATGATGGTCATGATGATCATGATGGTCATGATGGTCATGATGATCATGATGGACATGATGGTCATGATGGTCATGATGGTCGTGATGGTCATGATAGACATGATGGTCATGATGGTCGTGATGGTCACGATGGTCATGATGGTCATAATGGTCATGATTGTCATGATGGTCATGATGGTCATAATGGTCATGATGGTCATGATGGTCATGATGGTCATAATGGTCATGATGGTCATAATAGACATGATGGTCATGATGGTCATGATGGTCATGATGGTCATGATGATCATGATGGTCATGATGGTCATGATGATCATGATGGTCATGATGGTCATGATGATCATGATGGACATGATGGTCATGATGGTCATGATGGTCGTGATGGTCATGATAGACATGATGGTCATGATGGTCGTGATGGTCACGATGGTCATGATGGTCATAATGGTCATGATTGTCATGATGGTCATGATGGTCATAATGGTCATGATGGTCATGATGGTCATGATGGTTATAATGGTCATGATGGTCATGATGGGAGGGAAAAGCAGGCAGCATCCAGCATAAAGCTGTGAGCCATTGTCACGAGGCACTGCTGTGTGTGGATGCCATGAACGCATGCGCTCCATTTCAGCTAATGACACACCACCACTGACAGATGAGCATTTGAGTGATTTCATGTGAATCTAATCAGACATGCTGTGTATGTTGTAAAGTGGACAAGTCGAATACAGAGAAGAGTACAGCAGAACCCTACGCTTAGTTTACCTACATCAGAATCAGAAACAGAAACACTTCGTCACTTCATTTCATGCACTTGCGCACATGAAATGAAGTGAAACATCATCCCCCCAGCCCACAGCAGTGCAACACAAAGACAAGAACACATCCACAAACTACAAGAACACACATATCCAAACTGACACATATCTATACTAAACTAACAAACAAAACAAAACAAAACAAAATCACTGTCTAGGAGAACGAACGCCAACCAGGACGACTGTCGGAACTGCCGGTCTGCATGGGCTAGCGGTTAGCTTAGCCTGCCCCGCTTCCGTGTCCTGTCAGACCGCCCTCAGGTCAGGGCCGTGGTCCCCGGGTCCACAGGATGCAGCAGACCAAGGTCTCCCAGCCGATCCAGCACCAGCTCTCCCAGCCGATCCAGCACCAGCTCTCCCAGCCGATCCGGCACCAGCTCTCCCAGCCATCAAACTTAGACGTGGACAAAGACACCGCGTGGACGTTACTGGGTGAGGCCGCCGCAAACGTGAATTCGCGCCGCCATCTTCCTCCTTCTATCTGGACTAGATAGACTGGTGTCTTTAGAAGGGTTGGGTTGGAGTTGCGTTAAGAGTTAGTCAGGGTTCGTTAGATCAAAGTGTACATTTACACGGCTGCTTGATGACAGACCTACATGTCCATGTGTGTTTACCTCCCTGTAAAGATACAGTCAGCCCACCCCCGTCAGCAGATACCTGAACATCTTTACAGGCTGAACACCAGTGGACGCCACTTAAAGCACAGAGACGGGGCTGACGTTGATCTAACGCCTCAGACTCTGAGTCGGGATCAGAGGTCAGCGGCAGACCATTATTCAGCCCGAGTCCCAGTATTTGTTCAGTGTCTGTGCCGGGTGACTGGAGAGACCCTCGGACGGTCCATCTTAGGAACTGCTGAGCGATGGAAGGTGAAGTTTAAAAAGCCCGAGGATCTAAAAAAAAAACCAAAAGTCTTCTGTTCCAGAAACACTTAAAGTCCTCCAAAAATAAAAAAAACCCACAAAACACCAAAGTACTTATCAATAATGTTGCTCCTCAGGTTGTGCCTGACTGTACTGAACACTGAGATTGTGAAACTAAAAACGTAAATGCATATCAATCTTGATGCATGCTCAATGATCCACATAAGGAAATCTCAGAGAGTTGAACCAGTTCATCTGGACAGAAGGGATAACGTTGTGTCCAGATGAACTGGTTCAACTCTCTGGGAGAGGCACATCTGAATGTTGCAATATCTGCTTTTATCAATATATCACATCGAGGAATTAACTCTTTGACTCAATCATCATGCCAAACGTGACTAGGAACATCTACCTAGAGACTACCCAGAGCCTACCCAGAGCCTAGCCAGAGCCTAGCCAGAGCCTACCCAGAGCCTACCCAGAGCCTAGCCAGAGCCTACCCAAAGCCTACCCAGAGCCTAGCCAGGGCCTAGACAGAGCCTAGCCAGAGCCTAGCCAGAGCCTACCCAGACTAGCCAGAGCCTAGCCAGAGCCTAGCCAGAGCCTACCCAGAGCCTACCCAGAGCCTAGCCAGGGCCTAGCCAGAGCCTAGCCAGAGCCTAGCCAGAGCCTACCCAGACTAGCCAGAGCCTACCCAGAACCTACCCAGAGTCTAGCCAGAGCCTAGCCAGAGGCTACCCAGAACCTACCCAGAGCCTAGCCAGAGCCTACCCAGAACCTACCCAGAGCCTAGCCAGAGCCTAGCCAGAGCCTACCCAGACTAGCCAGAGCCTAGCCAGAGGCTACCCAGAGCCCACCC
The DNA here is from genome assembly GCA_022114975.2 of Lampris megalopsis. NCBI lineage: Eukaryota > Metazoa > Chordata > Actinopteri > Lampriformes > Lampridae > Lampris > Lampris megalopsis. Next base: position 33,523 of record JAJHIY020000594.1, read on the forward strand.
CGAGCCTAGCCAGAGCTTAGCCAAACTACCCAGAACCTACCCAGAGCCTAGCCAGTCTAGCCAGAGCCTACCCAGAGCCTAGCCAGAGCCTAGCCAGAGCTTAGCCAGAGTCTACCCCGAGGTCAGCAACAAATACCAATCAGTACGTCGATGTGGATGTGTGAACAACACACGTACAGGGTACACATGATCAGGGGCACGTGCAAGCACACACACAATATAGCAATTCTTTGCCTCACACTCACACAGACACAGACACAGACACACACACACAGACACAGACACACACACACACACACACACACACACACACACCATTCTAAACAGCTTCTACAGGAAGGCTCCATCTGAAGCGTGTTTGACGAGCATAGCCCTGATTCCTGATCCGAGGTTATGACCCCCAACCTCCTTCCCCCAGAGGTGAATTGAACCACCCACCCCCACCCACCCGTGCTGCCCTATCACTTTACTGCACCCTGGGGAATTGCAACCCTGCCTCCCCCGGGCAAAGCACACTCTGAACCCGGCACCAGAGGGAGGAGACGTGGTGGTGAGAGAGGAATCCACAACGTCTGGAGTCAATCACCCCACTGCACATGACAAGCTTGCACAGCCCTCACACACACACACACACACACACACACACACACACACACACACACACACACACAAGTTTACAAACGCGCACATTTGCACACACAAACATGCACTCCATACACACAGGCACGCCACATGTGTTTAAGTGCACGCACGCACGCACGCGCACACACGCACACACACACACCAAACACAACAGCACTTATCCACCAGTGTGGTCTCTCACACATCAAAATGGAGTGTAATTAACGTGGTTGAGTAATAGGTGTTCTGTGGGGAGATTGTAAAATAGCAGCTAGTCATGCCTGCAACATTTGTTGAACTCAACACTCTGAAGAGTGAAGGGGGGGGAGAGGGAGAGGGGGGAGAGCGCGAGAGAGAGAGAGAGTGTGGGAGAGAAGACGGGGGTGAGAAAGCTAGGGAACGTCCTCGGTTTCAATTTCCCAAAGGTGCTGTAGAATAACTGTGGGTTATGGGTCTTTGTGTGTGTGTGTGTGTGTGTGTGTGTGTGTGTGTGTGTGTGTGTGTGTGTGTGTGTGTGTGTGTGTGTGTGCAAGGCGTGGGTGAAAAACCGATACAGCATAATATCATGATTTGAAAGATTTGAGGTTATATCCCAGGATGCACTGGGACACATCACCAGTGATGTTTCCTGAGGTCCTTGGGTGTTTCGGCTCTTTCAGCACCATACACCCTCTGCCAGGCGACCCAGCCAGGGTTGATCAGACCCTGGCTGGGTCCCAGCAGCACCGGTCCACAGATCACTTCTTCTGATCCAAAGCCATCTGGAGGCCCACTGTGCAGCCTCCATGGAAGACTTGATGGCTTTCCTTTTAGCAGCCACGGTGATGCCAAGTACAGTGTAGCACTTGCACAGCGAGCGGCCAGCAAAGTCTCTACACCCCACTTCAATGAGCTCACAGCGCACCTTCCAGCCTCTCATCCAGCACCGATCCACCAACTCCTTGTACTTGGACCGCTTCCACTCATTTGCCTCCTCCATCCGGTCCTCCCAGGGGACCGTCAGCTCTATACGGAGCACCCTCACGATATCTTTAGTGTCAATACTGTATTGACACACTGACACCAAGTACTGATATTTTATAATTTTATTTTATGTAATTATTTCATTTATTTTATTGTGTTATCATTAATTTCAATTTAACAGTAATTTACTTGCATTGTTCAAAATACCTCTAGTAGTACAGTAGTCCACACACGTCTGCATTCAGTTAAACTGGACTATGCAGACTTGGACACAGTTGGACTATGCAGACTGCAATACACAGTTCAGTTTGCCAGGTGCATGCAACATTTCTGACAGGTTTTCATGACAGCGGTTGGTCAGTCGCTCTGCTTGAAAATCCCATTTTGCTGCAAGAAAAACGACTGAAGTGAGATGAACAGACTGAAAACTACCATTTTAGATAAAACAGATGTTGACAAAGTTTTCCACTGGGGACATAATTTGCAGTTGAATAAAGGTAACATATCGCAATATATGTATCGAAACACTCAGGATATCGCAAAATGTTTAAAATCGCAATAATACCGTATTGTGATTGAGGTATCGTGATAACATCGTATCATGTTTTAAGTATCGCGATAGTATCGTATCACGATTTAAGTACCGTGATAATATCGTATCATGTTTTAAGTACCGTGATAATATCCTGTCGTTATTTAAGTATCGTGATAATAGTGTATCGTGATTTAAGTATTGTGATGATATTGTATCATGTTTTAAGTATCATGATAATTTTGTATCATGTTTTAAGTATCATGATAATTTTGTATCATGATTTAAGTATCATGATAATTTTGTATCGTTGGGACTGTGGTGATTCCCACCCCTAGAGTGTGCATGCATGCGTGTATGCATTGCTCGTGTGTTTGTCTGAATGGACGTGTCTGATGGCGGGAGTACCATGCACATATAAGTGCTCCACGCCAGGCCCAGAAAAAACAGCACATGTAAAATCATGTAAGGGCTAAACATAGAGCAGCCTGAGTGCCCTGCATGCCTATGCCAAGCCATGCCACCTGGTCCACTCAATCTCCGCCTGCAGGGCCCCTCTCCTCGCTCTTCACACCCCTAGCCTCCTCCCCAGCCCCCCACCCGCCCCCTCCCTGTGACACCCAATGTCTATCAAAGCCTCTTCCATCAGCCCACAAACCACAAAGTTTCTCAAATCAACAATACCACCTTAAAGGAGTACTGAGCTCAGTTTCTCTCACGCCACCTCAAGAGGCAGTATTTCATATTCACGCCACCTGCAACATTTTCAGTGACAGCTCTGGTGTGAGGCAAATTCCTCATTCACATATTGAGTACCGGATGGGGTTATGAAGCTCAATAGATGACCTACGTCTGGGACTTCCAAAAAGGCACATTTCAAAGCATATAAAAAGAGATCCTACAGCTCAGTTGCATAAAATAGTCGGTGAGATCATTTTATTTTTAAAATCAGGCGAACATGTCCGCACACATGCTGGCAGTTATAGTCTAGTGGCAAGAATGCACGCCCCTTCTGGACCAACACGTTGATGTTTTCAAACCTGGACCTGCTGGGAAAACCTAGACAGGGAAAGTGAATATCAAAGGCAGACTTTAAAATGAAGGCCGAAGCATAACATAATTTTGGACAACTACGAGTATGAAGGAGGACGTTGCTGAAAAAAATGCAAACCTGCTCAGTCAAGCCTCACTGGACCAATAGAAGTCAACGAAAATGACCGCGTTCTACAAAATCATCACACAGATTTTATCAAACTTTGCACACCGCTAATATTCTGTACTAAAGACCAGAAAGTGACAAAAATACATCAAAAAACCCAAAGTACAACAAAAGTCTAGTCCAGGGGGCTTTCAAACTAGAGTTTTTGATAAGTACCTGCATCTGCTTGAGCTGTTAGTTCGTTTCGTTGTGTTGATGTGAAGGCTATTTCCCGAATTAGGGTGTACACCAAGGAACTGTACCCGAGTCCCCAGGGTTCTGGGGTATGACGCACCTGAACTGCACTGCAGTTTGCACTCGGTGTGTGTCATTGCCTGATCTGCTCCGGAAACCCGATTTGTTCAACGCATATTTAATGCATGCACGGAAATGTGTCTACTTGCTATCACCGCTATTGCTTTACGATGCTGTTGAACGCCCTGAAATCATGGATTCCTTCGCCTTTTACCGTCATTTGCAGGAAAAAGTCGTAAAAAGGTGAAACTGCCTCCAACGTTGATTGCGCAGATGGATTGAAACTGAAATGCGTATCTTCATCTTTCATCTTAAAGATAACTACAAATACATTTTAAAAAGAAACAAAGAAAAGTTAAAGTGATGCCAGTGACCCACACATGCCTGACTTACTGACATTTTTTTTACATATTTCATATAAGTCCATAAACTTCTCAAAAAGGATTTAGTTTACAAATTATTACACATGGAGGCTTAAAAACTGTGAAAATAAAGAATAGACTGCAGAGAGCAGCAGTGGGATCTGCAGCTCTCTGCGTCAGATCAGCCGCTGTCCATCTCAGCCCCTGCCACGATCGTTATGACACCCTCGCCCAAACTGAACCCGGGCCCGTCGTGAAGGCGCTAGATAGGAACCACATGGCACCGGCTGAAGGTCTGTTTGTGGAGGGATTTATTGTGTCCGTGTGATGATGGAGAGGGCTGTAAAGGAGAGGCAGAGCCGCTGCTGATAGATCACCTCACAGCAGGCCAGTTTCCACCGCTCTGAAGACCGCTCTGAGTCCGGAGCTCGCGCCAAAGGGATGGAGACATAAGACAGATCTGTATCTCTTTCCGAAAATCTTTGCGCTGAGGCGCAACACCATGTGGGTTGTGTGTGTGTGTGTGTGTGTGTGTGTGTGTGTGTGTGTGTGTGTGTGTGTGTGTGTGTGTGTGTGTGGAGCCTTGTCTCACCAATCTACACACAAGTAACACAATATTACACTTTCACATTGCGCGCAATGCACACGCCAAAATCCAATTTTGCGTGCAGATGATACACCAATCCATTCCATTAACTTCTGTGGTGCGCTGATGCGTCCAAATACCACAAATCACCTTGAATGGTCATGACGTCACCAGCGAGGCTCAGTTCACCCAGTTCACCTGATGCACGGCGCGGACATCCACAGGCAGGTAAGCAGGGGAAACAATCTTTTTTTTGTAATTAAATCATGGTATTAACGGTAATATTTTAGTTATTTTATTAACCCTGACCCTAACCCTGACCCTGACCCTGACCCTAATCCTGATCTTGACCCTAACCCTGACCCTAACCCTGACCCTGATCATGACCCTAACCCTAACCCTGATCCTGACCCTAACCCTGAACCTGACCCTGACCCTAACCCAGACCCTAACCCTGACCCTAACCCTAAGCCTAACCCTGACCATGACACTAACCCTGACCCTGGCCCTGACCCTAACCCTAACCCTGACCCTAACCCTAAGCCTAACCCTGACCATGACCATGACCCTGACCCTGACCCTGACCCTAACCCTGACCATGACCCTAACCCTGACCATGACCCTAACCCTGACCCTGATCCTGACCCTAACCCTAACCCTGACCATGACCCTAACCCTGACCCTGGCCCTGACCCTAACCCTAACCCTGACCCTAACCCTAAGCCTAACCCTGACCCTGACCCTGACCCTGACCCTAACGCTAACCCTAACCCTGACCCTAACCCTGACCCTTACCCTAACCCTAACCCTGACCCTAACCCTGACCCTGACCCTATCCCTGACCCTGACCCTAACCCTGGTTGTGGATGCCCGCGCTTCTGGTGAACTGGGCTAACTGAGCCTCACTGGTGACATCATGACCGTTCAAGGTGATGCGTGGTATTTGGAAGCGTCAGCTCTCCACAGAAGTTAATGGAACGGATTGGCATATCATCCGCACACAAGATTGGATTTTGGCATATGCATTGCACACAAAGTGGAATATCGTGTTATTTGTATGCAGATTGGTGAGACCGGGTTATGTGTGTGTGTGTGTGTGTGTGTGTGTGTGTGTGTGTGTGTGTGTGTGTGTGTGTGTGTTTGAGCTTGTATGTACCATACCGTCTTGCCCCGCTCGGTTTGTAGCTCTGCAGTAAAGAGACTATCCGAGGATGTGCAAGTTAAACAGCCCTCATAAAATTCGGGGTGCAGCTCCCTAACTCTTCATCTGGCGTGCATGTGTGTGCAGCAGTGGATATGTTTTGAGCATGTTTGTGTGGGTCTGCTTGCATGTGTACAAGCTCGAATGTGTGTATATGCGAAAAGGAGCATTTGCCCGCAGCCAAATCCAGCTCTGCCTATCATTATCAGTGTTTTTAAGGAGCAGACTGCGCTGATTAGCCCGAGCCACTGAACCATGGGCCACCTCATTTAACACTGAACCACGGGCCACCTCATTTAACACTGAACCACGGGCCACGTCATTTAACACCCCACTTGATGTAATTGTTATTGGAGGGAAGATACTAGCCTGCTGTTCACTGTTACACACCAGTCCTCTGCTTTCTCACTGTGACGGCAGTGAGTGCCCTGGTTTGGGAGAGTCAGAATGGGAATGAGAGAGAGAGAGAGAGAGAGAGAGAGAGAGAGAGAGAGAGAGAGAGAGAGAGAGAGAGAGAGAGAGAGAGAGAGAGAGAGAGAGAGAGAGAGAGCGAGAGAGACTCATGTTCCAGTCAAAGTATCTGAACCCGAGAAGCCTGAGGCCCAGATTCCTCCAGCTGTTCCAACTAAGCAAGAGAAGCCCCCAGTCCCAGAAGAACACACAACATACACACAACCTGAACCAGAGGTAGTGACCATTCCAAGCAAGATAACCCCTGATACTTACCACCCTGAACCTACACCCAAGTCTAGACAACCTCCCCAGAAAACTGCGGTGCATGAGGTGCCTGTAGCCAAAACACTGCCTGAACTTGAACAACCACAGCCTAAGCCTACTTCCACAGAAACACCTGAGGCTCTTAAAGCTCAGCCTGAACCTGAACAACCACAGGTCAGGCCTACTTCCACAGAAACACAGGAGGCTCCTAAAGCTCAGCCTGAACCTGAACAACTACAGACCAGGCCTACTTCCACAGAAACACCAGAGGCTCTTAAAGCTCAGCCTGAACGTGAACAACTACAGGGCAGGCCTACTTCCACAGAAACACCAGAGGCTCTTAAAGCTCAGCCTGAACCTGAACAACTACAGACCAGGCCTACTTCCACAGAAACACCAGAGGCTCTTAAAGCTCAGCCTGAACCTGAACAACCACAGGTCAGGCCTACTTCCACAGAAACACAGGAGGCTCTTAAAGCTCAGCCTGAACCTGAACAACTACAGACCAGGCCTACTTCCACAGAAACACCAGAGGCTCTTAAAGCTCAGCCTGAACTTGAACAACTACAGGGCAGGCCTACTTCCACAGAAACACCAGAGGCTCCTAAAGCTCAGCCTGAACGTGAACAACTACAGGGCAGGCCTACTTCCACAGAAACAACAGAGGCTCCTAAAGCTCAGCCTGAACCTGAACAAATACAGACCAGGCCTACTTCCACAGAAACACCGAAGGCTCCTAAAGCTCAGCCTGAACCTGAACAACTACAGACCAGGCCAACTCCCACAGAAACACCGGAGGCTGCTAAAGCTCAGCCTGAACCTGAACAACTACAGCCTAAGCCTACTTCCACAGAAACACCGGAGGCTCTTAAAGCTCAGCCTGAACCTGAAGAACTACAGACCAGGCCTACTTCCATAGAAACACCGGAGGCTCCTAAAGCTCAGCCTGAACCTGAACAACTACAGACCAGGCCTACTTCCACAGAAACACTGGAGGTTCCTAAAGCTCAGCCTGAACCTGAACAACAAAAGACCAGGCCTACTTCCACAGAAACACTGGAGGCTCCTAAAGCTCAGCCTGAACCTGAACAACTACAGACCAGGCCTACTTCCACAGAAACACCGGAGGCTCCTAAAGCTAGAGTTCCTGAAGAATGCAAGGCTGAGCTTTCCAGGCAACCTGAACCAACACCACAGCCAGCAGCTCGGGAGAAACCACCAGCCATACTCAAGCCAGAAGAATGTGTAACTCAGATACATGGTGAAAAGCTCCTTGAGAGACAGAGAGAGACTGAGGAACATGGACAGAGAAAAATAAACTGAGAAGGAAATAGAAACCGTCCCTGCAGACACAATTGGCCGTGTCTGAGGGTGGGAAGCCGGATGTGGGTATGTGTCCTGGTCGCTGCACTAGCGCCTCCTCTGGTCGGTCGGGGCGCCTGTTCGGGGGGGGGGACTGGGGGGAATAGCGTGATCCTCCCACGCGCTACATCCCCCTGGTGAAACTCCTCACTGTCAGGTGAAAAGAAGTGGCTGGTGACTCCACATGTATGGGAGGAGGCTTGTGGTAGTCTGCAGCCCTCCCCGGATCAGCAGAGGAGGTGGAGCAGAGACCGGGACGGCTCGGAAGAGTGGGGTAATTGGCCAAGTACAACTGGGGAGAAAAGGGGAGACCCCCCAAAAATAGAATGAGAAAGACTGACAGAGAAAAGGAATTAAAAATATCAAAAAGAAAAAAGGAAGAAGTAGAGAAGAGAAAGAAGAAAAGAAAAAGAAAGAGGGGGAAAGAGGCAACAGGGTGATAAAGAAAGACTTAATGGGAGAAAGAAGAAAAGGGGAAATAGAGAGTGAGAGAGAAAGAGAAAGTGGGAGCTGAGGCAGCGAGAGTGGAGAAAATGAAACCTAACCCTGAAAAGGCGAAAATGAAAGATTGGAATGAGGATGATAAACACGAACAAACAAACAAACAAACAAACAAACAAACAAACAAATAAATAAATAAATAAATGAAGGGAGAACACGAAGCGGAGTGAGGTTTAAAAAAAGGCTAGCAGAGAGATTAAAAGACGGACAAGGTGAGAGCAGATGAGAGGACGAGGGAGTCTTCTTGTGTAGTGAGTGTGGGGCAGATAAATATACCCCCCTCTAGTGAAGGACAGGCATTTTCTGCTCTCATCTGCCCCATGGGGGTGGAGAGAGAGAGAGGGGGGGGGGTGATTTTACAGTAGATCACATAGTGATCATAAAGAACTCAGAGACCACTTCCACAAACACAGAGGAACCTCTTACTGTCCATCCACCAAGACCACCTCCCCATCCGGCCCAGAACAAACCACATCCCTGCAGCACCGCTCAATCAACGCATCCAGGGACCTCATGGCTTTGTAAAACCTGCAGCCCACCCAGATTCTGGATGCCAGCACAGAAACAGAGGGGTCACATCCCGTCCTGGTTCTATTCTCCTGCTGATGGATGAGGACAGGTCTGCGTCTCCTATTGTGAAGTGTGGAGGTGCCCACTTTGACATGCTCCCTCTTCTGCGACCACTCCCCCACTTGTGGCGCTCTTGTGACTCGTTGCAACGTCTCCATTCGCGCTCCTTTACTCCGTCACCGCGTTTCTTCTGCAACCGTGACACCAGAACCTCCGAGCTCCATCAGCTCACACCAGCTGCTCCTTCACCCACGTCTCCTGCCCCGCTCACGCTGAGCACCCATTCTAAAATTACTCACGAAGGAGAGCAGAGATAATAAACAAACAAACAAACAAACAAATAAATAAATAAATAAATAGAAAAGGGGGGGGATATATTATTTATTTATTTATTTAAATTTTTTTTTTTTTTGAGAATTTTTTTTTTAAAAGTCCCCCTTTTTCTCCTCAACAGCCAGTTACCCCACCCTCCCGAGCCGTCCCGGTCTCTGCTCCACCCCCTCTGCCGATCCGGGGAGGGCTGCAGACTACCACATGCCTCCTCCCATACATGTGGAGTCACCAGCCGCTTCTTTTCACCTGACAGTGAGGAGTTTCACCAGGGGGACGTAGCACATGGGAGGATCACGCTATTCCCCCCAGCTCCCCCTCCCCCCCCCGAACAGGCGCCCCAACCGACCAGAGGAGGCGCTAGTGCAGAGACCAGGCTACACACCAACATCCGGCTTCCCACCCGCAGACACGGCCAACTGTGCCTGTAGGGACGCCCGAGCAAGCCGGAGGTAACACGGGGATTCGAACCGACGATCCCTGTGTTGGTAGGCAACGGAATAGACCGCCACCCAGATGACCCAACCCTCCATGTTCTTTTGTTTCGTTTTCTGTAGGAACTGGTTATTTC
>JAJHIY020000512.1:0-43276 GCA_022114975.2 Lampris megalopsis
CACGACACGACGATGTTTAAAAGCTGCCGGTGCCGCGTTCCGAAGCCCCGCTGCCGGCGCCGTCGGCGCTTGAACTGCCGCGCCCCCACCTTGAGCGACACCCCAATTCCCCTGCGTCGGATCGAACGCCAGGCAGCCCCCGGAACGCAGGCGGACCGTCGCGCCACGCCTGAGCCGGAAGGGCCTTTGCAGGGGCCCCGCTGCCTTGCAGTTGCCTGAGCCGCCGCGGCCGACGCTGACCGACACCGCAGAGCCGGTGCGCCGCATCGAACGGCAACCCCTGTCACCGGTATCCAACGCCAAGGTCAAGCCAGCGGCCGCCGAGGTCACCCTTGCCTGCACCGACGGCGCTTCAGTTGCCGGAGCCGCCGAAGCCCACGTTGAGCGACACCCCGGCGACCGTGCGACGCGTCCCGCGTGCGCCCACGGAGCGATTGACGACGGTGACGCCGCCGACTGCGCCGGCCCTGGCAGCGCCGACGCCGTTGCCGACCCTTGCGCCCCAAGCCTGCGCCTGCGCCTGCGCCAACACCGATGCCAACGGTGACGCCAGCACCTTCGCCAGCACCCCTAGCGCCTGCCGCCACGAACCCGGCGCTTCCGACGCCGGCAGCGACGCCTTCTTCCATCACGCCACCCGACGCAGCGCGTAGCCCGGTGACGCCTGCGCCGTCGCCAGCGCCCTTGCCATCCACGACACCGCCCTCGACGTCCTCGACATCACCACCGGCGCACCAGGTGCAACAGGTGCAGCCCCAGCACGTCGCCCCCCGGTCACACCGCCCTCGGCGACAGCCACGCCGACGCCCGCGTCCCCTGCCGCGCCCACAGTGGCGCCGCCCAGCGCTGCCGCTGTGCCGCCTTCGTCGCTGCCCCGCCCTGCCCCGGCGGTGACCCCTGGCACCGCACCCCCTTCCCCGGCCAACCGGGTGTCGCTGGATGGCTCGTCCAGCCCCCACCACGCCGCAACCGAGCGTCGGGGCTCCGGATGCCGGATCGCGGACGGGGCAAGACATCGCCACGCCAGCCTCAACGCCGCCCAATGCGCCCAAGCAGTTGGACCTCACCCTGCGGTCGCAGCGGGGTCCTGCCCTGCCGCGCGGCAATCCGAAATGGCGTGATTCAGGCCATGCCTGTGCCGCCGGAGCCCAAGGACAAACTGGCTGAAGAGCTCAAGCGTGCGGGCCAGGAGGAATGCCGGAAGGCGTATGCCGACATGGGCGTCCTGGCGGTTGTCCCTCTGGCGCGCGATGCGGTACGAGGCAAAGGGTGCCGCTGGTAGCGTGCGGACCGCGCAATGAAAGCAATGGAAAACCCCGGTTTGGTCAATGCGCGGAGAGAGAGGCCGTTTTTGCTATAGTTCTTGGCGTGTTGGGGGGTAGCTCAGCTGGGAGAGCGTTCGCGTTCGCAATGCGAAGGTCGGGAGTTCGATCCTCCTCCTCTCCACCAACCGATTCGGCCTCAGAGGGAAACCTCTGGGGCTTTTGTCTTTCAAGGGCTTAGTTCCATTCGTCTTCCCAGAATCCTTCCCAGAAGGGGCTACTCTCCACCGGCCCGATGGGATAATCCGGCAGTGACGAAGTTGCCTAAGAAGACCCCCCTATCTGGTCACGAAAGGTGGCCGCTACTACTTGCGCATCGCGGTCCCAAAAGAGCTGGTCTCCATCATCGGGAAGAAGGAGCACAGCGAGGCCCTCGGTGACCTGAACAAGGCCCAAGCCGAGGTCCAGGCGAGCCGACTTGGGGCTGAGTGGCAGGCCCGATTCCTCCGTGAGCGCCACGCCCTTGGCTTGGACCCCACACCCCCCGGCACCGCAGCCGAAGTCGCCCGCATACGAGCCACGAGTGGCCACGCTCGATGAAGTCCAAGCAATCGCCGCCATGGTTGGGCGTTCGATGCTTCAGGCGGACGAGGAAGCCCGCATACATGGCACGCTTGTCAGCGACCACGGCCACGAGTTTGGCATCGGGCAAGACCCGGCACTCTCAGTGCCTGCCGCAGTGTCAGGGCCGAAGCATGGAAGGGGTTTCCATGCAAGCCACTGACTGGCTGGGGGCGCACGGCCTGGACTTGCCCAGCGACCCAACGGATCGCCGGCACATGCTCTACGTGTTTGCAGGCGCCATGGCGAAGGCGCGGCAAGGGCATAAGACTGCGGGACGAAGGTGAGCCCATCGATACACGCCCTGCAATCTCGCTTCCTCCCTCCCTTGGTAGCCCTGACGGCTCCGAGCTGCCGCCCGCGGAGAAGCCAGCAAATGCACTCAAGCTGCGCGATGTGTTCCAACTCTGGAGCACCAAAGGAAAGAGGCCGGTGCTCAAGACCATCGAGACCGTCGAAAACCTTGTCCACCATCTTTGAGCAGGTTTGCGGCGACCCACCCTTGGTACAGCTAACCCGCCGCCACGGGCTGCAAATGCGTGACCACTTGATCGACGCCGGCCTTGCACCCTCCACGGCTTTGGACCGCATGAATTGGATCAGCACTCTGATTCGGTTCGAGATGGCCGAAGGACAGCGCATCACTGCCAACCCATGGGCAAACATTCGGGTAGAGGGCGCCGACGAGCCAGTTATCAAGCGCAAGCCGGTTAGCCCGCATCAGATGCATGCGCTGTTCTCAGGTGAGCTGTTTCAGACGTACAGCCTGCCGACCGCCCGCAATGCGGGCCGGGATGCAGCCTATTGGCTACCCATCATGGGGGTCTACACGGGCGCACGCATTACCGAGCTGGCGCAGTTGCTTACTGGCGACGTTTACGAGGAAGCCGGCCTATGGATCATCGACTTCCGGGTGACCTATCCGAAATGGCAACGCTTGAAAAACCGCGCTAGCTGGCGGCGCATCCCCGTGCAGGCCCGAGCTTATTCGCCTGGGCCTCCTGGACTACCGCGAGGCTATGCATAAGGCTGGCCACGAGCGCCTGTTCCCGCTTGCAAAGGTCTCTGAGGTCAACAACGCCGGCGGCGCCTTCTCTAGCTGGTTTTCCAAGCTAAAGACTGCAGCGGGCTGGGGCAACGGGGGAGGGGGGGGACTACTTATCATTCGTTCCGTCATGGCGTGGAGACGACCCTCAAGCGGGCCAAAGAGCCGAAGTCGCACATCGACAGATACACGGGCCACAGTGGCAAGGACGTAGCAGACCGGACATATACACACCTTGAGGCACGGGACTTGGTTGAGACTGCAGCAAAGGTCCGACTAGAGGGTTTGGAATTGCCCCGAGTGTTCCCGCCGTCTGGGTGGAGTGCGCCATCTTTAGTGCCCGATGTGCTGAAGACTGCGCGAAGGGGGGAGGCGTGATGCGGGCTGTTAAGACCGCCGCTACAGGTCGAACGCTCCACGCTTGGCCTGCTTGCGAACCAAATCGGCCAGCCTCCTAAACGCCTCCTCGCTGACACCCTACCAGCGTTGGGCCATCGTTGGGCCCTGAGCACACTGAACGACTCACCCCCTCTAACCGCTGCTTATCGAAAACGACAGAGCGCCGCTTGTCCCAATCAGAATGCGCAACCATGGTGTCGCTGGCGTCAATGATGCGCGAATGCGAGGCGATGAGGTTTTCATGCCGGGAGACACGAAGCTGCCCCAAGTCAGCCTTCTTGTCGGCCTCACCATTGGTCCGCTCGCTCTTCTTGAAGCTGCGCGCATAGACCGCTATTGCGGCGTGGGTGAAGGCCGAATGGAGGGGCGCCCGAAGGTATTTATCAGGGTCTCGCCGCGACCGAAAGCGCGCGGAGGCGACCCCGCAACCGACAGGCAGACTCGGCGAGCGCCCTCCGTTCGCTAGTTTGGGGCGAATCGCCGCTCTGCAGCGCCGTCAGTCGGTCGCAGTCATGCCCGTATCGACAGATGTCGGCCGGCCTGCACCCTTCAGGGACGTCCGTTGACCAGAGCATCTGGTCCGAGCAGTTAATTGGGGGGGCGGGTGTGTTCAAATGTTGTAGAGAGTAATTTTGCGACTGCATCATCAAATTTGGGCCCTAGGAAAGCACCATGTCTTACACCGTTCCAGATTTCACGCGTGGTCAAGTGAACCGGGCGGGTTCTGTGCTCGTTTCCAAGGACGCAACTCCAGAGGCGATGGCAGAGGCACTCGCATTAATCAACCACTGGCGAGCTTGTCACGCGTATCCGATAAATACGTTCCAAGCCACTCTACGGTGGAGACTGCGCAAAGTTTGTACAGACCCGCTCGTCGCTACTCGCTTGAAGCGCCTGCCCTCCATCTCGAAGAAGCTTGAGAAAAACCACGGCATGCAGCTCGCTCGGATGCAGGACGTTGGGGGGTTGCGTGCAGTGGTGGACACGGTTACGCAAGTTCGAAAGTTACAGGCCCTCTACTGCGATGGCAGCCTCGCACATGAACTGGTTGGGATAGACGACTACATAGAGCGCCCCAAAGATTCTGGCTACCGGAGCGTCCACCTCATATATCGCTACAAGAATTCGGCGGCTCAACGGTACAACGGATTGAGCCTTGAGTTGCAATTCCGCACTCGCCTTCAGCACGCATGGGCAACTGCCGTTGAGACGATAGGTTCATTTTTGAATCAGGCACTTAAGTCCAGCGAAGGTCCGGCCGAGTGGCTCGACTACTTCAAGGTCGTGAGCAGCGCATTTGCGCTGATGGAGAGATGCCGGTAGGTGCTCAGCACAGGGAGCTACGGCCTGCGCAAATCTATAATCTCTGCATCGACCTCGGCGCGAAATTGGACGTAAAGCGGAAGTTGAATGCATTTGCCGTCGCCGCGAATGCAATTACATCCACGCCCCGTGGGGGTGGCGGCAACTTCCATCTCATTGTTCTCGACGCTCTCGAGAGGACGGTTTCAGTCTCCTCGTTCGGGAAGCTACGACTTGATGAAGCCAATGCAGCATACGCGGAAGCAGAGCAAAAGGCAGCCGAACACCCCGACATGCAAACAGTGCTTGTCGCGACCAGCTCAATTGAGGCGCTGAGACGAGCCTTCCCGAACTATTTTTTGGACACCAAGCAGTTCCTTTGGGCGCTAGGGCGAATTGAGCGCCAGCAGGCGGCACATGCGAAAGGCTCCTAATCAGTCGTTCGATGCGACTGATGGCGTCAGGACGCCGAATAGTGCTTCGCTTCAGTAGTGTTGTACGTCCGCTTCTGCGTTGCGAGACCGACGCATTTCAGGGGCTTCCAAAGGTCAATTGCGTACAGCCCGCGGCCCCCTGCGAAAAACCGCAATCAGCCTCGATGAGACCTGCGCGCCCGACCAGTGTGAGCCACGACCAAACTAGAGTCGAAGCACTGAGCACGGACGGTCAGTGAGATGCGCCTTCGTAGCCCGCCTGGTATCGTCCGCGCTCTGCAATCATCCCGATAGGGGGGACGATTGGGCGCCATGGCGAACGTCTGAGCGTATCGACTCGCCCACCATTGTTGCAACCTCGGGTTTGATGATGGTTCCTCCGAGCGGAACATGAAGGTCCCCAATCAACCGAAGAAGGGACTAGACCGAAATGCTTCAGACCTCAGTCAGCATCACCACCTCCGGGGGCGTCTTCATCCCCCGCCCGGTGCCCGCCGATGTGGCACGCGGCATCGTTATGTCGTCCGACTCCAAGGACCCCTGGGGCGCCTTGCTAGAGCTGGAGGGATGCATGGACCCAAGGCACTGGCTCGAAACGGCCCTATGGCACGCCAGTAGACGCCCAGCGATTCCCCCCGCAGACGCTCGAAGCCATCATGCGCAACCGCATCCACTTCACGCGCTCAATGGTTCCCTTTGCCATCAAGGACTGGTGGCAGCGCTCAGGCACCCATGTGACCCTTTGGCGCAGTTGTCTGGAGGAAGTCAACGAAAGCGGACCGGCATTCAGTCCTGACCCCTTCCATGCCAGTCTCTACACCCAAGGTCGCAATGCCGAACGGACCGCGACCCATACTCGTCGAGGCAGTCGCGCTTAAAGAGGACTGCGTGGCCCTCAGAGAGCACAAGGGGAACGCGACTGTACTGGCCCTTCCTGGAGCGGTAGAGGTGGTGAAGAGATACGCATTGCCACTGCGCGACGACTTCTATCGGGAAAGGGCGCTGGAAGTCCTCTCGTAGTTCCGACGCGCCCTGTTCTGCAAGCACACGCACTCCGCCGAACTGCTGCGGATTAACGGCTCACGAACGCGTTCAGCCCGCGAAGCGGCTGGGCGCAGTTCTTCGCCAAGCCCCCCGGCTTAGCCCGCGGGGGCCCCTTGAGGGGGGGGGCCGAATGTTCACAACAAAAATCCGAGGGGGTATCTGACGAGCCCAGGCGGCAAGTTCCCCCCGGTTGCCCCCCCATGTTTCCAACGCACGGACCACCGGATGTCGGCTCTTGTCAGCGCTTCTAGCTCTGACACGCGCTCAGGGCTGCATTGAGGGCTAGCGCCACGTCGTTCCAGGTCCTTGCGCGACGCGGACCACACAGCACCGGCAGTTTTCACGCAAGCCAGCGGGACAGCCAGAATCCCCTTCGCAGCGCCTGCAACTCTTCCAGACGCGACGTGACCAGTGGGCGTCCCACGCGGCGCTCCACTTCCACAAGCGCCAGCGCCCTGGCCAGCGCCGGACCGAAACCGGATGCCAGCACCATGGTTACCGTGGCAGCCATCGCGGGCATGGCGAACCACACGACGTCGTTGGCTTCCCAACCCCCCATTTGCAGCAGCAGCGGGACATTGAGGACCAAAGCGGTCAATGCGGCCACAGTCGCGGCGCGAGGAGGAGGCGGCGAAGGGAGCGGCAGGACGCGGTTGTCGTTGCAAATCTACAAGAGGTGCGAGTGGCGCAGGCAGACCGGTGACAGCATCTAAGACTCGCATCCGACGACGTTCAGCGACGAAGCCGATGGTCATGCCGCAACACCCACATGAGCCCAGCCAGCGCGAGTGCCAAGGGTTGCATATCCGGGCGCTGGGCTCGCCAGGCCAAGGCCGTCGTGGACACCACCAGCAGACTGCCGAAGAACAGCAGCGCCAGCACGGCCGCCCACAAGGCTTCTCGAGGCGAGTAGCGGGCCCGGTATTTGAGGTAGAGCCCAGACGCCAGGAACACGGCGCCCATGACCACCGACATCGCGACGAGTGCGGGCTTGTCGAGCACGAACGCCCACATGGCCGGAATGACGAAGGCCCCCGCCGCGCCCAGCACGAGAGGCAGATGGTTGAGACCGGATAGGTCGTCTGGCGGCCTCAATGTCCCGCTCCTAGTGCTTTGCGTGCCTGCTGCTCTGCGAAGTCAGCACCACCGTAGTTATTCCATACGACCTGCATCGCTACGCCAGCCAAGAGCCCAATGACGACCAACGGGGCACCGGCCACCGTCAGCCCCGCCATACCAGCGATGGCGACTGCAGCGGGAACGCTGATCACACTCGCCGCCAGCCCGGCCACGTTGCCACTTTGGTTGCGGGCCGAGGTCACCAAAAACTTGTTGGTGTCAAAGGATCTGATCTGGCGTCGCCCGGCGGCGTCAAGGTCAAACTCGATGCTGCTCCAGGCATCCAGCGCAGCGGTTGGGCGCGAACGTGATCAACCCAGTTCCCAATTTGCCACCTGCCCACGACATGTTGCGCGCCCAGCGAGCCTCCGCTGCAACCACACCAGCCGCCTTTGCTTGTTGACCGGTGGGCTGAGCCCACTTTGTGGATTGGGCGGTTCCAGGGCCGTTGGTACGCCACGCACCGGGTATCGGTGTCGCTACGGTCAGGGGCAGATTGCGAATACGCAGCCGCAGGCGCGGGCGCCCTTTCCCCATGTTGGCGTTGTACAGATCCATGAACTCATTGATCCGCACCACACGCGATGCGCCGGATGTCACCTTCGCTGCTGCCGCCTGCAGACGCGCCGCCGTTTGCCCTTGCACGCCAGCGTAAGCCACGGATTGGGCTGCTCCGAGTCCATTGCCAATAATGTTGGCAGGGCTCACGGAAGCCGAACGAACCTCGGACCCCAATCCTTGCCCACCCCAGGTGCCAAAGAGGTACTCCCGTAACCATGGAGGCAAGTCGTCCTCGGGGCGCGGACCTGGGCCGGGTCGCGCCGCCGCCGCTGGCCGGCTTGGTACGCTCGCCACCGGAACGGCTGGCTGCCAGGTGCGCAAGGTGTCGAGGACATTCGGCTGCTGCGCGATAAGGCGACGGAGCAATTCCTGACCGACTGGGGTGTCCAGATCAAACTCACCGTTGAGTTGCTCTTCGCACATCGACCAGCCATCAGCAGCGCACTGGCCTGAACTGCCGCGATGTTGGGCAAATTGCTGCCTATGGGCCATCACATCAAATTTGCACTTGGAAGGCCGCAGTCTGAGCGGCGGTTTGCGCTGGGGTGGTCACTAGAGCTCCGGCACGAGGTTGTTACGTCGTCGGAGATTGTGTGTGAGCGGGCCGCTTTAGACAGTTGTCGAAGGTCACATGGCTCGCAAGGTCCGGCATTGCGGCGCCTGGCTTCTGCTGCGACGCCTGCAGGGCGCTGCAGCGACAGCGCCGCGCCGACGGCCGCGAGCGGGCTGGGAGTTTCACCGAGATAGGTGGATGAACACAGACGAGCGCCGTCGCAGGTCGACACCGACCTGACGCCGCGCCCGCGCCCGAAGCACCTCGCCCCAGCCGCAATGGCTTCCGTTGAGGCGAGAAGGTCGCCTTCGAGGACAAGCACCTCAACACCGTGGTGGGGTACCATCGTGCGCATCAACGAACGTACCGCCAGCATCGGCCCGGGCGACGGGACCAAGTGGCGCGTGGGCTTCCCCAAGGCCGTGAAGGAAGTTACCGCCGGCGCATGAACGCACAGCGCGGAGGAACACTTCACGCTTGTTGTGTCAGCCGCAAGACCGGACCCCGCAGGTCCCGGCCAGAAGCCATCAGAGGGCCCACTGAGGGCCTTTCGGGGGATGGGGAAGGGGTATGTACTAGTCTCCTCCCATCAAGGCTCAGGCGCAGTAGCGCTTGACCGTGGACACCGAGAGCTTGAACTGTGCAGCGGTGGCGGCGATGCTGGCCCCGTTGGCCTTGCGCCATGCGACCACCTCAGCCGGATCATGGGCCACCGGCCGCCCCAGGCTGGCCTTGCCACGGTGGGTCTTGCCGGTCAGCGCCAGGGCCTTCCGGGCCGCATCACGGCCGGACTGGGTGCGCTCCCTGATGCGCCGACGCTCCATATCGGCCACCTGGGACAGGACGGCCAGGATCAACTCCCCGACGCCCTCAGCGATGCGACCCAGTCCACGGACTTCCAGTGCTACCCCGGATTTCATCATCCGACGCACTACGGATTGAACATCCAAGGCATCCCGGCCAAGCCAGTCCACGGCGTAGACATGCACCGTGTCACCCTCCCGGACGTAGTTGAGCAGGGCCGCGAAGCCGGGCCGGCCAGCAGCAAGGGTGGCACCGCTCACCCCCTCGTCGGAAAACTCGCGGTCGAACTGCTGGCCCCCCACAGGCAGACAGCAGGGCCTGCCGCTGGGCTTCGATGGATTGGTCTGAGGTGCTGACGCGGTAGTAGGCAATGTGGGCCATGGCGTTGGTTCTGGTTCACAAGACTCGCAACCATTCTGAGCTAGGCCCAAAAATCCAGTCAAGTATCTTCTGAACCATCCAGCGCGGAGCTTTCATGGGTGGCTCAGAACTTACAAGTTTTAGGCTAGTGAAACCGCAAAACCGCCTGCCAAGCGCCAACACCAAAAGCGGCGATGCTCAAGGCATAGGCCAGGATGGCCGTCCACAAAGGCCATACGTGCGACGGACCGCGAATTGCCGCTCCGGCCTCATTGAGAAGCTTGAACTGCGTTAGGTAGCTGAACAGCATGGAGACCCCGCAAAGCAATAACCCTAAGAGGAAGGCAGCCATGGGACACCGCATATCCGGGACGGCTGAGCCCTTTCCCGCAACATTGCCAAGATAGGCAAGCAAAGCGACTGCGGCTCCCCCATTCGCCAGTGCGCAGAACTTGAATCCCTCGATGGATATGGTGATGAGCGATTTGTAGGTCTCCAGCCAATGAGCTGAATGGGTATCGGTGGTCACATTCGTCTCCTGAAACCCTTACGGTACAGCACGCACAGACATAAGCAGAATTCACCGCACAGAACCAGCCCCTCACCATGTCCAGCCGCGAGATTGCGGAGCTGCTGGAGTGCCGCCACGACAACGTGAAGCGGACCCATCGAGCGCCTTGCCGACCGTGGCGTGGTGGGTCTTCCTCCGTTGGAGGAATACCGAGACTCCCTCGGCCGCCCTGCCATGCACTACCTCCTGGGCAAGCGGGACAGCTACGTCATCGTGGCCCAGCTCAGTCCCGAGTTCACGGCCGGCTGGTGGACCGCTGGCAGGAGCTGGAAGAGGCCCAAGCCGGCCCCAAGCTGCCCAACTTCAACAACCCCGCCGAGGCCGCCCGCGCCTGGGCGAGGAGAAGCTGGCAAGCCCTAAACCCTGAGCCTCAACGCCGAGCTAAACCCTGGGTATTGCAAAGGGGAGCCCCTCCCCTCCCTCGTTCACACCCTATAGGTATCCCTAGAGGTTTCCTTGTAGTGGCCTTGTAGGTCCCTTGAAGCTGGCCTGCCAGGGCATGAGCGAGGACACCCATCCCATTGCAGTCACTGAAGGAGTGAAGACCATGCACCGACCCAAGGTGTATCGCCAGCTGTCCCTACCCGCGTCCGTCTTTGACCGGATCAAGGAAGTGCAGCGCCAGCATGCCGCAGTCAGCGGCCAGCGCATGACCATCACAGAGGTGGTCAGCCACATTGTCCAGGCCCACCAGCGCCAGGAGTCACAGGAGCGGTCCCCCCGTGCTGCCCTCCTACGCTGACCCAGGTAGCCCCGACTTCGCCCCCATGGAGCGCAGGCAGGCCCGTGCGCTGGGGCTGAAGGAGTACGCCAGCCCCTACCGCTGCCTGAAGTGCAGCAGTCACTGGCGACGCACCCACACCGGGGCTTGCATCCCCTGCCAGCAGCGAGAGCAGTCCCACCGTGCAGCACTGATCCAGCGCGGCAGACAGGAGGTCCTGGACAAGGCCAGGGCCCAGGTCTTGCGCGAGCTGGCGGCAGAGCAGCGCAGGCAGCAGGCACAGGCCGAGCGAGAGCGCCTGCAAGCCGAGCGGCAGGCCGCCAAGGAGGCCCGCGAAAAGGCCCGCCGAGCAGCCAAGGCCAGGGCCACTAGGGAGGCCAATGCGAAGGCCCGCCAGGAAGCCCTAGAAGCCGCCGAGGCTCAAGCCGCAGGGGTAGCCCCAGCCGAGCAGCGAGGGGCGGTCAGTGGGCCTGCTAGGGCCCTGGATGTAGCCCCGTGGGATGACCTCCCTGGGGACGCGGTGGTGCTGGATTGCAGCGAGGCCGAGGGGCTGGACCTCCCACTCTGGGACTGACCTCCCGTATGCGGGTGCGCTCACGGGCGCATCTGCTTTTTTCCCCAGGGCAGAGCGGAAGCACTGCATCAACGCTCACGATCAAGGCGGGCAATCTCCGCCTCGAACGCTCCAAGCGATTCAGCCAGCGCCTTTGCATAACTTGCATACCTCACAAGGTGCTCGCTGGTGAAGCTCTCCCAATCAGCCTGACCGCGGGCGAGTAACTGAAAGGCAGCGCCCTTGGTGTTGTAGAAGCCTTCCAGTTGCTCCATCGAGACCCGAAACGCAACTTGCAGGGCGGCCCTCGGAATTGCGGTTACCTCTGTCTGCCGGATCAATTCGAGGGTGTGGAGGAGCTTCGTGGAAGCGTGTGTCTCGGTCATGTAGGCGTGATAGCCGGCAGGAGTCCGCGCTGCATCATGAGCCTCCTGGAGCAAGCCCGCACCGACCAGGATCAATTCCCGAAGCTCACTGAGTTGATCGAACTCCTGCCGGGCCTGTAGCGACCGCTGATGCCTTTCCTGTGCACGCAACTGATAGAGGACGCCACCGAAGCCGGCCAGGATGGCAGTGATGCTGCCGAGTGCCTGCACCCACCCGGACCACTCCGCCTTGGTCATACAGGTTGACCAGTGGTCCACCGCCAGGAAACAAAACTGAGGATCAGCCATGCTTTTCTCAACCTCCCTGGAGGTATGCTACCGGCATCGCAAACGTGAACACGACCGTGTAACACGAGCCCTCCGACAGGGCCAACTCCCCAGGGAAACGGGGGTGGAAACTGGAGCCTCCTCCTCTCCACCAACCGATTCGGCCTCAGAGGGAAACCTCTGGGGCCTTTGTCATTCAAGGGCTTAGTTCCATTCGTATTCCCAGAATCCTTCCCAGAAGGGCCACTCTCCGCCGGCCCGATGGAAATCCTGAATCGCCCCGGCAATGAACTGACCCAAAGAAGTTGGACATACGCCAAGGGGTCATTTCATTGCCGGGGCTATTCAGAGTTGAGGCTTGTTAGCTCATACAGCTCAAAATCGCGCCGACTTCGGCGGCGCCGCCGTCTTGATCAGCAATGAGCAGCTACTCCCCACCACCGGCTCGGTCCGTCCACTGTCGCCCGACGTGGACGAGTGCGTGAGTGCCGGCGGGACGAGAGCCAACCGGAGACCAAGCCGAGACCGACCCTAAGGCGAGGTTGGCAGGCCCTCCATACCGAACCCTACTTTTTCGGAATCGGCTTGATGCGCACCCACGTTCGCAGGAAGTTGCGGCCCTCGCCTCCGAGGCTCTTTACCTTTTGCGTGAGCGCTAGGCGCCGTTCCGCATCGCTCAGGGCCCGCTGCCGACCTTCCATGCCGCTGGGCGTGATCAGCGTCGCGGGCTTTCGATAGCCTTGGGGCATTTTCACCCGCGGGTCGTCGCCGTCCTGTTCATGGCCGAACGCCGAGTTCACCTTGTGGTCTGCCCAGGGCACCTCGGCGAGGTCTTTCGACAAGCTCGCCTCGTACTTCCCTCCAAATCTGTAGCCCCCGTTGAAGTACCGCTCAGCGAGGAAATAGTCCAACTTCAGTGGCTCATGCTTCAGCGCCTCGTTCAGCTGGGTGCCCTCCGTTCTCGCGATCAACACCATCGCTTCATAGCTGGTAGCGGTCTGGTCCTTGAAATCTGTTCTTGGACCAACCCAATTGCCCATGACCTTTGTGGCGTCTTCCTTCGTCCACTTCAGGCGGTTGTCCATGTACGGGCTCGAATGCCAGCTCAATTCGTCGACCCAGGAGAGGTAGGCCATCGACGGCAAGATTCCACCGCTGATCCCGGTCTGCCCGGACTGCAGGAGTTCCTCGCGTGCCACCGCTATCTCGTCGACCTGTGCCGGGGGCATGTTGGCGAGCAGCGACGCCTTCTTGACCTCTCCCATCGGCCGATGATCGGGCGACACCTCCGTCGCGATGATGTCCTGTGTGTTCAGGAAGATCAGGTTCACGAAGATGTTGCCGCCGCCGGTGTCCTTGTGCCAGTACAGCGGTGCATTCCCGAAGGCACGGTTCATGTAGTAGTTGACGTCGATCTCGACGCTGTGGGTGCCGTTCCTGAACCAGTCCCTGGTTCGGAGATAGTCCAGTTGCCCATTTGCTGCCATGAAGTTCTTGAGGAAGGTCTCGATGCTGGCGCGCCATTCACCGCTCGGCGCATTGTCACCGCCGTCTCGCCAAGCCCAACCGGGCTCGCCACCGCTGAACGTGAAATAACCCAGGGCAAGGATCTGGCTGTCTGTGCAGTTCGCTGGCACAGCAAAGGCCGATCTCAGCTGTCCGTCGATCTTCGCCATGTCCACCCCGCCATCGGCCGACAGGTTCGCCATGAGGTCCGGGGTACTGCCCTCCTTCACGGACAACGACGTCAGCGTCCCGCCTGCTGCGGACGCGCTGGCGGCGGACATCCCGGTCACATCGTTGAAATACCGTTTGTCGCCTTCAGGCGCCTGCGGCAACTGATGCTTGCCTTCCCGGTTGCTCGGCCCCGGAAACCAGCTATCTTC
This sequence comes from Lampris megalopsis, assembly GCA_022114975.2. Lineage (NCBI taxonomy): Eukaryota > Metazoa > Chordata > Actinopteri > Lampriformes > Lampridae > Lampris > Lampris megalopsis. Next base: position 13,889 of record JAJHIY020000512.1, read on the forward strand.
TTTCCATTCGTGAACCTGTCTCTGGACGGGTGGAGATCCGGGCAAGACGTCCCGCACCCTCCGTTGCGCGGGCTCGCTGCCCCCCTGCACCGCCAGAGCGCCCATCGCGTCGGCTTCTCGCTCGAGCCCCTCGTCGTCGTTGATCGGCACGCCATGCTCCGATTTCATCGTGGGATTGACTCTTCCTTGGGACTGTTGCGCCACATGCCACGCGTCGTGCGCGAGGGTGCTGCTCCTGCCCCGGGGCCAAGTGGATGTCCTTCCCCTGCGCATAGGCAAACGCGTCCAACTGGGCGGGCCGGTCGGACTCTCGGTGCACTCGGACGTCCGACATGTCCATGCCCGACAGCGATTCGATGCCCGCTTTCAGAGCGTCCGGCATGCCGGTTCGGTTTTCCGCGCCCGAACCTGCAAATTGACGAGGGAGAGTGGCGCCGAACGCTGTCTGCATCGCCCGCCTCTGAGCCAGCACACGCGGCGATCGATCGATCACCGATTGCAGCGTGTGAAGCGACATCTCCACCGCCTGGGGCGGTTGGGGCCGTGTCTCGTCATGCAACTCCCGCCGCGGGCTGTCGCAGCTGTTGCTGTCGATCGAGCTTGGTGGTCTTCACGAATGACTCCCGGGAAAACCGGGCCGCCCCGCGCAGTCCGTTGCACACAAGGCTAGCACCGCGGAGACGGATGGTCATCGGCGGAATGCTGAGTCAGACCCGCTCCATTTCCTAGTGAAGGCTCCGAGTCGACCGATTCCGTCGTCTGGGGCCACCGGCTGCCGAACCGTACCCTGAGTCAGGGACAGCTTTCGAACCGGCCATTCGACAGTGCTTGGTACCGCATCGGCGCTGTACCAGCGCACTCTACCGAAAGCGGTCATCGTCCATGTCGGCTCATGGCCGAGGCCGTGTGAAAACGCTGCTTCACTGCACACCGGCGAAACGTCGCCCTTTCAGATCGGCTCGGGATCGCCGATCGAAAGGGCGCCAATGCTGTCGAGACCTCGGAAATAGGCCTGGCGACGAGCTTTCACACAGCCACGGCCAACAGCGGACGCTCCAGGTTGAAAGCTCGACACTGCCAGGCGCATTACCGTACTCAGGCCACACGCAGCACTTCCCATTTCATGGTCACATAGGCTTCACCTGAACGGAATTACTCCTCTCGGCCACCGCGAGTTGTCCATGGACCAAGCTCAAGCGGGGATCAGCGATTCGGAAGCCACCTCCCCTGAGAAGGCGCTCTCAAAGGCGAGCCAGGGCTCAACACGTGACAGCACAAAGCCCTCAGGCGCCTTGTCCTGTTGCTGCTTGCGCCCAGTCCCGTCCCGCTGCGCCTGCGCGTCAAGGGTTTGGAGCATCGACCGTCCGAGTCCGGTCAAGCGCGTTTCCAGTTCGCGCTTCTTGAGGAGCCACTCATTCACGGCTGCCGCGCGGGACAACTTCTCGCTGAGCTTCACGTAATCAGCAGCCTTTGCCATCGTGCGCTCCGCCTGATTCCAGAAGTCGTCCAACTGACGCCACAAGTCCGTTTGCAGCGCCACTCGGATGGGCGCAACGCCACTGCCTCGCTGCCCGATATCAAACGTGGTCCACCCCCGCTCAGCCTGCTCAACGTCGGCGCCGCGCAAGAGAAGATAGGTTCCCATCAGCTTGGTTCCCAGCAGCAGCTCGAGGGCATCCGTGGTCGCCGACTTTTTTTCTGGTGACGGACCCGCACTGGCAACGCCAGCGGCGATGGCCGCATTCGAAGGTCCGCTCAGTTCATACACCGCGCTGCGTACCTTTCCGCCATAAACATAAGACACACAAACATTCAGGGAGGCCGGCTGTTCAAGCGGTCCACCCATCACGCGGATGCCCTTTACGGCATCGCACTGCGACAGGCCATCAGCCACCGAGGCACCGTTGAACTCGTCGCCCGTTCCCTTGGCTTCAATCACGTGCAAGGTGCCAAGCGCAGAATCAACGGCGACGAAGTCCGTCTTTTGCCGCGTACTCATCGACACTTGAATGACCGTGGCGCAACTGCTGGCAGCCTGCAACAGACTGGTGTGGAAGAGATGCCACAGCTTTGCAGTGGTGAAACCGGGGCGGGTGTTCAGCGCCACAGGCGCACACACCTCTGCCATGGCACAACCCAGCACGAAGCTGACCGACACGCGCTCACTACTCTCGATCAACGGATAAATGGAGCGTGGCGACAGGTCCACAGTCGTCAAGCCCGCCGCAGTGGTGGTCAACGACATGCGATAAGCCCGGTGCACCACACTCAGCCTTGAGGCCGTCAGTCTGCGCAAGTCTGCGATTTCACCCGCGCTCAGCGGCTTGCCGCCCAGCAGCCAGGTCATGCCGTAATGGGCATAGGCGCCATATCCCACGGCGGCCATTCTGAAAGCCAGTTCCGCAGGCGTCAGTGACACAGACACTGCACCGATGCTCTGCGGCGACTTGCAGACCGTTCCAGCGACCGCCGGCTTGGGTTGCCTCTGGATCACCTTGGGAGCAATGAGCTTCCATTCCTTGGTTGCAGGCAGAGGTCCTTGGACCTCGAAGTCGCCAAACTCAGGCATTGCAAAATCCCTCCCTGTCTTACCCCCGCCTCTGATTGTTTTTTGGCGTGGAAAGCCATGGTAATGCAAGCCGCAGTGGTGGGAGAGGAAGCCCGATCATGGCCGCCGAGTGCCAGCCATCCTGATCAGTCACGCTACAAAGGCCTTACCCCCCTCGCCCGAAAAATCTCGTACTCAATCGGCTTGAAGCTGCCGTTGTTCGACCCTTCCGCAGAGCAGGCCGTCAGTCCACACAACAAATCCATCTCAGCCTTCAATTCGACCCATTGGCCTGCCCGTGAAGTCGGCGGCTCGACAGACACCACGCCGTCCTCCCGCACGCGAACGTTCATGAACACATTGAAGGTCGTGGTGATCTGAGACGGCTGGATGCCGTGCGGGGCCAGGTTGTGTAGAGGTTCTCGAAGCAGCTCGGGTGGTGACCCTTCACCTTGTAGAGGATCTCAAACATCTCCTGGCTGCACGGCGTCAGCAGGAAATCGTGTCTCCCCACCTGATCCTTACCAATGGTGAACATTGGCCGGCTGTCATTGGCATACAGCACGTCGCCAGTGGTCAGGTAGATCTTGGACGCGTAGTCAATGCTTCGACCGGACGAAAGCACACAGGTGTGATCATCGCGGTGGAAGGCAAACAAATCCGCCACTTGCTCACCCATCGGATCAATGATGCGCAGCACATCGCCCTGGTTGAGCGTGAAGGCGGTGCCGGTTTGCGGCGCGATGCGGCGTCGGCCATGGGAGGCGTCACACATGAGCTTTCTTTCCCGAGAATGGACACACCCAGTCCGCCGGCACCTCTCGACCCGAATACTGACGGGCCTCGGACGATTCACCAAACCGCGCAAGGACCGGATTGATCGACCCTTGCAGCGCGAGGTCGCGCTTTCGGATCGCGTTCTGCATGGTGCCGTACTTTCCGCTCGCCTTGAGCGCTTCGAACTGGTTGTGGAAGTTGAAGACCAGGCAGGGCGTGGGCGAACGGCGTGCCAGGCGCGACGCCTTGGGATGCATGCCCACCACAAAGTAGGCCCTTCCCCCAATGCTCATCGAGAATTGCTCATCGGACGGGTTGTCGCTCACCGTGGCATCCCAGGCGTACTCCTGACGGTCCAGGTCGTGCACCACCTGAAGATGCTCCCAGAGCCGACGCTCGAATGCCAGTTCGTCTTCGAATACATCGTCGAACAAAGCGACAAAACTCACCGGTTGATTGGCAGGATCCGGAAATTCTTCCGAAAACGCGCGCAGGTCACGTCGCAAGGCCTGGGCGGCGGCCACTGACCCCATGGTCCCGTGGCTGGCATGACGTAACCGGCCGGTATGCAGGGCCGACCGTGCGCCAACGCACGGAAACTCCGGCTGGTCAACAAAGGCGTCGAAGCGGCGCTGGTCGGCCTCGGCCGTCGGCTTGGCGCCGGATATGGGGCAACGGGCGGAAGAAGTCATGGGTATGGGAGTCGTGTACTGCTATGACTTCACCTTATCTGCGCTGCGCCGCCGGTCGTGAGAGCTTTTCAGCGCTTCGACGGTGGGAGAGCGGCGGCCCTGGGCGTAGTCTTTGTCCCACGCCCATTTCGAACCGCTAACTCTCCGAACTTCTGCCCCAACGGTGATCCGCTAGCCGCTCGCGCTGACCAGCCCAGCCACCGCCTGCGTCCTGGGCAAGCTCAGAAGCTCCGGCGCAAGGTGACCCGCAGTGTTCTGGGCTCCGCCGGATGCACATGCCTGTCCGCCACGGGCGCTGCCTCCCCCGGAAGTTGCGACTCGTAGAAGTACTCGATGTCGTTGACCTGTCGATTCGTCAGGTTGAACACATCCAGCGCCAGCTCCGTCTGGAGGCCGAATCGTCGACTGATCCGGAAGTTGGTCGTCAATGATGAGCGGGACCGCACGCTGTTGTCCTCCACCAGCGCCGCACTCCCCAGATACCGCCAGTTCAGGCTGGCCGACCAGGCTGCCAGATCCTTGAGCGTTACGCCCATGGTTGCCACCCTGTCGACCGCATTCGGGATCCGGTGACCCACCGGATCAGCGTCCGCAAAGCGGGCATGTGTCCAGGCGAAGTCCGCGTCAATCAACAGCCATGGCAACGGCACATACCGGTTGTTCCACTCGAGCCCGCGACGACGACTCGGCCGATTGGCCTCCGTCGTGCCCGCGTCGCCCACATAGACCAGTTCGGAATCGAAGTCCAAACGCCATGCCGCAATCGACGTCTGCAGCCCCGGCACCCATTCCGTCCGAATGCCCGCTTCGTAGCCTTTGGCCTTTGCCAGCCCCGGCGCACGGTCCGTCGCCGCCGTGACGCCCCGGGCGTCATTGCTGTGGAACCCTCGTCCGGCATTGAGGAACAACTCGGTCCGCTTCCACGGACCCAGCACCAGGGACAGCTTGGGCGACGCCAACGTCTGTCGCGCGCTGCCCGAGTTCCCCACGCCTGTGAGGTGATCCACGCGAAACCGCCCCTGATCGACCCGAAGGCCCACCACCGTCCGTCCCCAGGGCGCCCATTCGACGCTGGACTGCCCATAGAGCCCCAGCATCGTCTCGCGGATGCGGTCCTCCCGGGTCACGTCCCTGATCTCACCCTGTTCCGTTTCAAACAGCCCGACCCGGGCGCGGTCCTGCCGCATCTGAAAGCCCACCTCCGTGCGTGCGGGCCACGCTCCCAGCAAGTGCTCCACCGACTGACTTCCACTCAGCCCGTAGACCTTTCGATGGTCCTGCTGCGACGACTGGTCCCCCTGCTCCGGACGCTCCAGGGCATAGGTGAAGTTGGAAAACAGCGCCAATTGATAGTCGATGGCATAGGCGGAAAGGCGGGATTGCCGGCCCTCGCCGTCCCGCACCCAGGACGCCGACAGGCTGGTGCGCCTCGTGCTGCCGCGATCACTGGGGTCCACGGCATCAAAGCGTCCGAAAGGCCGGCCTTCATACGTCCCGGCTTCAATCAGCCGCTCGGGAATCTGGTCCGTGGATCGCCAATGGGCGTGATAGTCCATGACGCTGACGGTCCACTGGTCTGGTCCGGCATGGCGGGAGAGGCTCATCACCAGATTGCGACGATTCAACCCCTCAGGCACCTGCCACGGACCGTCATTACGCATCAGCTCGGCCGCACCCACCCATTGCATCCCTGCGCTGAGCTCGTGGCTGCCGGCCACCAGACCCCTCCGGTAGCCGCCCTCGCCTGCGGTCAATGAGACCCATGGCGCGTCCAACCGCCGTTGGTAATGGATGTCCGCCGAGCCCGCCGCCGCAAAATCGCCATTCGCCGCGAAATACGGACCCTTGCGGTAATCGATGTGATCGACCAGCTCAGGAATCAGGACGTTCAGGTCGGCATAACCCTGACCATGCGCATGGCTGGGGATGTTGACCGGCATGCCTTGGATCGAAGTGGCGAAGTCGGTGCCGTGGTCCAGATTGAACCCGCGCAGGAAGTATTGATTGGCTTTGCCGTCCCCACTGTGCTGCGTCACCATCAGGCCCGGCACAAACTCCAGCACCTCTCCCGGACGGAGGGCAGGCCGGCTTTTCAGCAACTCGGCACGAATGATGCCTTGGGAGGCTGCGTCGGAGCTGCCAATGCCGTTGTCGTAATGACGCCCCTGGACCTGCACGGTCTCCAGCCGTCGCTGTTCCGGCGTCTCCTGGGCATCCCGGTCGGTCGGGAGCGTCTCGGGCGTCGATGCCCATCCACCGTTCGAGCCGAGCAGTGCCCCCGCCGCGGCCACGGCATGAATGATGGGACGAATGACTGGGAAGAAGGTGGGCTCGGCATCGGCAGGAAGGCTCCGACGACGAGTCGTTTCCTTGCCCCGCGACAGGCTCAGACGATGGGCGACAAAACGCGATGTGTTCATGGCAACAGTCCATTCCCCTGCGTCCCCGCAGGAGTTTCAGAGTAGGCGCTGAGGCATGAGCACGGGCGAGACTGCACGGCGCGCGCGCAGCCCTGCCGGCGCGCCGCACCCCGCAGCATCCGGAGCAGTCGCAGGCCGGTATCCGGGCTCGCGGCACGACCGGCACATGCATGGATGCGCAGATCTGGCGTTCTGGCCTTCCCAGACTGTGGGCCCAGTGGCTGTCGGAAGGATTCCGACGTCAGACGCTTTCAACCGCCGACCGTTGCGGGGGCAGCACAGGCTTGGCGCCGTTCAGGCGCGCACCTGTTTCCCGTTTAACCCGGCCGCGAAGCGGCTGGGCACCTTCGACTGAAATGAGGGCGCGAGTGTAGCCGCCTCCAGTGTCTGCAATGGAGACATTCGGTGTCCCCAAATCATTCACCTCACTCTGAATCCCGCGGGCAAGTGATTGATTTGCCTCATGTCCCCCGTTGGCACAACTCTTGAGTCAACGAGGTTCCTTGATGTCAAACCCCGGAGATTTCCATGTCCGCCAAGCCGCATGACCCGCAGGTCTGGTCCGTTGAAGGCCACGTTCAGCATCTCATCTACAGCCCCAAGGGCACGATCGAAGGCCTGATGATCGACAGCCATGGCGCGCCCGCGCAGTTCGTGGTCGATGGACACGACGTCGCCACCATTCACAGCCTGTCGGCGCTCCGGGCCGGCCAGGCGGTCGTCATCGAGGGCACAGTCGCCCCACCCTCGCCCAAAGGAGACGCCGCGCACGAGGTCTACCACTGGGAACGACTGGTGTCGATCGACGGCCACGATGCCTCGGAGCCGCCGCCCCGCCATACCCTGTCCGGCACGGTTGCGCGACTGAACTATGCCCGCCATGGAGCCCCCAACGGCGTGGTGCTGGACACGGGCGACTTCATCCACACGAAGCCCGACGGCTTCGACCGCCTGGGCCTGACCGTGGGCGATGCCGTGCGCGCGGAAGGCCCCACACGACTGCTGGCGGGTGGGCCCGCCCAGGTGATGGAAGCGCATGTCGTGAATGACAGTCGTCTGGACGGCCGCGGTCACCCGGATGCAGGACATCCCCCGACGGAGCGCACCCACAAGAAGTGAGCGTTCTACCATCGGGGCTGAGCAGTTCCCAGCCCCGGAGGTTTCATGGCCGCAACTCCCCGCCCTCGCACACGCAGGCAGGACAGCGCCCCCGCCAGGTCCAAAGGCCCTAGCAGCAAGAGCAGCAGCAAAAGCAGCAATGGCAGCAGTGGCAGCAGCGCCAGCCGCCGCCGCGCCGTGACGCCGAAACGCGTCAAGAACGTCCGGCCGGATGCGATGGACTTCCGGGATCTGATGTTCGTGCCCACGCTGATTGAGGTCCCGACCACCCGGCCGTTGTCGGATTACAAGAAGGTGAAGGTGCCCATCCTGGACCAGGGTTCCGAGGGCGCCTGCACCGGCTTCGGTCTGGCCACCGTGGCCAACTACCTGCTACGCGTGCGCAAGGTGGTCCCGGACAAAGTGCCGGTGAGCGCACGGATGTTCTATGAGAACGCCCGGCGCTACGACGAATGGCCGGGCGAACACTACTCAGGCTCGAGCGCCCGGGGCGCCATGAAGGGCTGGCACAAACACGGCGTCTGCGCGGAGGAAGACTGGCCCTACGACCTCGGCCCCAAAGCCTCCTGCGGTCTCACCGAGAACCGTACCTCAGAAGCGCTGAAGCGTCCGCTGGGCGCCTATTACCGCGTCAATCACAAAGACTTGATCGCCATGCATGCGGCGATCACCGAGGTGGGGATTCTCTTTGCGACCGCCAGCGTGCACGAGGGCTGGGAAACGGTCGGCCAGGACGGCCTCATTCACCAAGAGCCGGACGCCGCCCCCACGGGCGGTCACGCCTTTGCCATCGTGGCCTACGACGAATGGGGTTTCTGGATCCAGAACTCGTGGGGACGCGATTGGGGCGCAGGCGGCTTCGGTCGGATCAGTTACGACGACTGGCTCGACAACGGCACCGACGTCTGGGTGGCCCGACTCGGCGCCCCGGTCGTGCTGCGCAAGGCCGACAGCATCAGCCGCGTCCATGCGCCCGTATCCGGCATGTCCGCGGCCTACGCCTATTCGGATCTGCGGCCGCACATCATCAGCGTCGGCAATGACGGCCAACTCCAGGCGGGGGGCGATTACGGCACGACGGAGGCCGAACTGGCCCGCATCTTCACCGAGGACATTCCACGCGTCATGCAGACCTGGCCGGTCAAGCGGCTGATGCTGTATGCGCATGGCGGCCTGGTGAGCGAAGAAGCGGCGGTGCAACGGCTGTCGGAATACCGACCGGCATTGCTCGCCAGTGGCGTGTATCCGCTCTCCTTCATTTGGCATTCCGACTTCTGGACCACTCTGAAGAACATCCTGGTGGACGCCGTGCGAAGGCGCCGCCCTGAAGGCATTCTGGACGACACGAAGGACTTCCTGCTGGACCGGGTCGACGACATGCTGGAGCCGCTGGCCCGGGCCTTGAGCGGCCGCCTGCAATGGAAGGAGATGAAGTCGAATGCTCTCCAGGCCAGCGATCCGGGCGGCGCTGCCTGGCTGACGGCGCAGCATCTGGCGCAATGGGTGAAAGACGATCCGAGCCTGGAGATCAATGTGGTGGGGCACAGCGCCGGCGCGGTGCTGCTGGGCCCCTTGCTGCAGTTGCTGACCCAGACCCATCAGCTGAAGATCAACACCTGCACCCTCTGGGCGCCCGCCTGCACGGTCCAGCATTTTGAAGAAGACTACGCCCCGCTGATTCAAACCCAAGCCGTCGACCGGTTCACCGTCTACACGTTGACTGACAAGGCTGAGCAGGACGACGATTGCGCCGGCATCTATCACAAGTCCCTGCTCTATCTCGTCTCCAATGCGTTCGAGGACAAGGAGCGGATTCCCGGACTGCGGGACGGCGTGCCTCTGCTGGGCATGCAGAAGTTCCTGGATGCGGATCCAGCGCTGCTCAAGCTCGTCTCCAGTGGCAAGGCCGAGTGGGTGCTGTCCCCCAACAATGAGCCCGAGACCAGCCTGCGAGCCAGCGCCGCCCGCCATCATGGTGACTTTGATGACGACCCGGCGACCGTCCGGTCCACCTTTGCACGCTTGGTGCAACCGGGCGTGGCGGCGGGAGCGCAGGGAGCAGTCACAGAGAAGGAGAAGGGAAAGGAACAGCAGAGACGCAAGCTGAAGGCCAGCGCACCAGCGACCGCCGATGCCGCTTGCGTCATGCCGGATGTCAAATTCTTCAAGTCCGAGAAATCGCTGCGCGAGCGACGGGAAGAGATCGACCGCAAGAGCAGCGGCCTGCCCTGAGCGTAAACGCTTCGGCGCAGGTCACGCAGCCAGTCTCAGTCGCTCATCAAATGGTGCTGAATGAGCGGAGTTACCACTGCCGCGTGGGTTTGGCAGAACGTATGCGTGCCGCCCGGCACCACGTCCAGCCGTGCATTGGGGAGGACCGTGGAGAGCCACTGTCCCACGCCGACCGGACTGATCGGATCGTGCTCGCCCCACAGCAGCAAGGTGGGCATGCGCAGATTCGGCAGATGCGGCGTCAAGTCCTCATCAAAGGCGGCGAAAAGATGCGACGGATCCTCCGCACGAATCTCGTCGCGCGGCGGGCGCCAATCGCGTGCGCCGAAGGGCGACAGCGCGACGCCACCGGACAGCCCGGCCAGCACCAGATGCGTCAACTGAGGTGCACAGGCCAGCGCCGCCCGGATCGCGACCACGCCGCCCATGGACTGCGCCACCAAGGCCGTCGGGCGGTCGATCTGTTGAGTGACCCGGCGGACCAGATCCTCCAGCGAGGACACGTCGGGCGCTGCCGGCGTCTGACCAAACCCCGGCCATCCCACCTGCACCGTGCGGCCACCTTCCAGTCGCAACCCTTGTGCCACTGGCGTCCAGAAGTCGGTATTGCCGGAGGCGCCCGGCAAGAAGAGCACTTGCTGAGGAAGTCGGGACATGGCGTCACGCAGGGTTCAGAGGAATCGTTGGAACACGCGCTGGACACCATAGCAGCAGTTCAACGTCCAAACACCCAGTTCACACCGAGGGTCCACCAAGGGCTGTGGACGCCCCGCAGCGCCTCGGCCCGGCTGAGGTCCAGCGAAAGACGGTCCGTCACCAGGCGTCGCAGGCCGAGGCGCGCCTGGGGTCCGCGATCATCACGCCACGCTTCCACCAGCATCTGCCACTCTGGCGTTGGGGTCCATTCCACGGCGGCCCCGTAGCGCTCCGCGTCGGGAGCGTGCGGATGGACATCTCGGCCCAGATTGAGGTGCACATCCAGGCCTTCCGCCGCAGACCAGGTCAGCGGTAGCAAGAAGGTCTGGCCAGCGAAATGACTGGCCGACGCTCGCGGACCGGCGGACTGGACGGCCGGCGCCGTCGCGTTTGCCGCCTGCACCGTCGCCCCTTGCCAGTTGGCCGACCACTCCACCCCGACCGCCAGGCCGGGCCGGAGGACGATCGCCCATTTGGCCTGCACGCCTCCGTTGAGCAGCGCTGAAGCCTGGGCCGTGTCCGACCGTTCCCCGTTGAGGCCCACCTCCACACCCGCCCAGCGACAGGCCGGGCCGATGTGCTGCAGGTGCCGCCCGGAGGCCTGCTCCCCCCACACTTCCACCTGACAGGTGCCGGGATCCAGAACCGTCGCGTCGTCCACGGCGTGATGGCCGCCTGCGGCATGACTGCACAAGGGTGAGAAAACGCCGGTCAAGGCGAAGAGCGCGGCCATCAACGGCCGCAGGGGCTTGAGGATCACAAAGGACATGGGGACTCCTGCGCACGCGCAGCGTCCCCGGCACGTCAGTCGTTCGGGAAGAGGCTGCGCTTCGCCATGCGCATCAAGGGAACAGAAAGGCAGTGGGACGTCGGCGCGCCGGGGCGCCCGTCTGGCTCGGGGTTCATGGTGTTGGAACCTCCCTCACTGCCTCGGATGACGCCGCTGCGCCAGCCAGGCCACCCGCATGCGGCGGGTCGTCCACAGGGTCTGCTGCTCCAGGCGCAGCAGGTCGCTCAGCCGCTCGGCCAGTGAGGGAGCGGCCGAAGCCTCCCGCACCTGACCCGGGGCCATGGAAAACAGGAATCGCATGAACACATCCTCCGAAAGGACGGTACGCACAAGGGCAGCGCCCGTGGCAGTCTTCGACTGTCACGGTCCACGGAAGCGATGCGTTGCAAGCGGCTGAAAAGCTCGCCGGACCGCCAACGGCAGTCCCAAGGATATTTCAAGACAGGGCCCGACCAGGATCTGGAAGGGCAAGCTGCACGCTCTTCGCGACGCGCAGCCGAAGTCGGCGTCAGCGCGTCAATGAAGCGGCGGCCATCCCGGCACGCATCGCAATTCGACTGGCACTTTCCACGCACGAACTCCGTTGTTGAGAGGCCTCGATTGTTGCACAGCCCCCGTGGGGCCATCAACCCGGCGGCGTCAAGTCCGGATGCCGATCAGGGCGTTGACCCGATTGAACCGCGCCTGGCCCACGGACGCACACAGGCCATCCACGACCGCTTTCACACCTCCTGATGATCCCTGCCAGCAGCAGTTCCGCCGCGCGCGCTGCCGATGCCTCGCCCCCCTCCTCGCCGGACCTGAGTACGCCCGCGAACCGGCCCCTGCCGGTGGCGCTCAGCCGGCAGTGCGCACTCCAGGCGCTCGCGATCAGGGACAAGGCCGCCCGGCTCTCCGAACTTCTCCGCTGGTCCGCCGACCCCGTCGCCCGGATGGACGAAGCGTTCAAACGGCAACTTGTCTCGGTCTGCGACGCATTGGCTCAGGGGCAGCCGTTGCCCAGTGAGTCGGAGCAGGCGGAAGGCAGTGACCTGCGGGCGATCTGGTCCCGGCACCCACCCCAGCTTTGCGAACTTCACCGGGTGCGCATCGAAGAGGATCAACGGCAGCTGTCCGGCGTCATCGACCGGATTGCAAGCCATGGCGAATCCATCCTGTGGGACCTGCGGCAGGACCTGACGACACGCATCCAGGCCCTCCAATCGCGGCTGGTGGGCGCACTGGCCGACTGCGAACCCCAGATCTTCGCGCGCATTGATCTCTTCACCGCCGCCCTGGATGAAGCCCCTGCCCCCACCTGTGCGGACACGCTGCGCATCCGCTTTCAGCACGACCGCCTGCGTGACCTCAGACGCGAACTGGATCGGACGGGCGCCGCCATCCACACAATGGAGGATCTGCTGGCCCGTCCGCGGGCGTCCGGCGCCCTGCCAGCGCCACTGGACGGGGCGCTGGAGGCAGCACTCCTGTCGATGAAGCTCAGCCTGATCCAGGCACGCTGGCCAGCCTTTGATGCGGCCGCCGTCCGCTACCGGCACTTGCGTGGGCCCTTGATACCGACCCAGGTGCCCGCCCCGGCAGCCGCGGCGGCCACGCAAGCGCTCAGCCTGCCAGCTCCTTCAAGAACAGTTCCCGATCCGGCGCAAAGTTCGCATGCAGCGGCAGCAGCGCACCGCCCAATGCAGCAGCGTCCGCGCCCACCGAGCCCTGCAGCAGCCGCGGCGCCACCACGCCTTCCCAGGCAGGCCCCTTCATCGCCGCTTCCGTCTGACGGATCAACGCCGCCAGCAAGTCCCGGGACAGCACCCCGTCGATGATCACGCCATCCAGATCCAGCAGGCAGGCCGCACTGTGAATGGCATGCGCCAACGCCGGTCCCGACTGCGCCACCCACGCCTCCGTGACCGCGCGCCAGGGCGCCTGCATCGCCTGCTCCGGCGTCGCCAGCGGACATCCCGCGGCGGACCAGGCCTGCTCCAGCGTATTAAGGGACGCCACGCTCAACAGTTGCCGCGCCGCGCCTGCGCCTCCGGCGCCGGAAAATCCGAGCGGCATCGACCCGACCGCGCCCGCATTGCCGGTCGCACCGGTATGCAGATGCCCGTCAATGACCAGCCCGCCGCCGATGAAAGTATCGACAAACACATACAGGAAGCTGTGCAGACTCCGCCCCCGGCCCGCCACCAGCTCGGAGACACAGGCAGCGGAGGTGTCCTTCATCGACAGCACCGGCCACTCACACCGCTGGGCCACCGCCTCGCGCAGGTTCAGCCCCGCCCATCGAGCCGCCTGCTCCGGTGCCACGCCCAGCAGGCTTTGCCAGCCGCCCAGCGCCAGCGGCGCGCCAATGCCCACGCCGCAGACCCGGTCGCGTCCCTCCGGGCCGAGCTTGCGCCGAATCGCGGCCAGACGCCGGGTGATCTCGGGCAGCAGCTCATCCGGATCCGGAAAGGCATACGGCCACGACCAGCGCCCCTGCACCTCGCCGGTGAAGTCCACCAACAGGGTGTCCATCTGGCGCCGGCCCACCTTCAGCCCCACCGCATAGGCCCCCTGCGGATTCAGTGACAGCGGCACCGAGGGTTGCCCCACCTTGCCGCGCACCGGTGCGCCCTTGCGCAAATACCCTTCGTCCAGCAGCCGCTTGGTGATGAGCGACACCGTCTGCGCCGTCAGGCCGGTGAGCCGCGCCAGGTCCGCGCCGGGCAGCGAGCCATGCAGCCGCAAGGCCTGCAGCACCACCCGTTCGTTGTACTGGCGAAGCCCGCCCTGATTGGAGCCGCGCGTGGACAGGCGCGATCCGGCTTCAGGACCGGCCGCGCGACCGGACGCAGCATCGGCAGGCGTTTCGTCGTCAGCGGTGAAGGCGGACAAAAGGCATTCCTCAGGATGGGGGACTGGATGGGGACCGAACTGTAGCGGTGATCCCGCGGGTCAATGGGCCAGCACGTCCGCCGGCAGCTGATCGGCCCGCAGTGCGCCGGTCATGACGGCCACCGTGTCGCTCATGCTGATCTTCTTCGGATTCAGCACCGCGGCCCGCTTGCCGAGACGAGCCACATGGATGCGGTCCGCCACTTCGAACACATGCGGCATGTTGTGGGAGATGAGCACCACCGGCAGGCCTTTGTCCCGCACCCGCCGAATCAGCTCCAGCACCATGTTGCCCTCCTTCACCCCCAGCGCGGCGGTCGGCTCATCCATGATGACCACATGCTGCGCAAAGGCCGCGGCCCGTGCCACCGCCACACATTGGCGCTGGCCGCCGGACAGCGTCTCCAGCGGCTGTGACATCGAACGGATCCCCACCTTCAGGTCCGCGAGCCGGGCCATGCTCTCGTCCAGCATGCGACGCTTGTCCAGCATGCGCAGCAGGCTGCCACGCAAGCCGGGCCGGCGCAGTTCGCGTCCGAGAAACAGGTTCTCGGCGATCGTCATGGCTGGCGCCACGGCCAGGTCCTGATACACGGTCTCGATGCCGGCGCGACGCGCGTCGATGGGGCTGCGGAACACGGTCCGCTGCCCATCCAGCAGGATGTCGCCGGCATCCGGCACGGTGGCGCCGGACAGCGCCTTGATCAGCGAGGACTTGCCGGCGCCGTTGTCGCCGATCACGGCCAGGATCTCGCCGGCGCGCAAGTCGAAATCAGCGCCATCCAGGGCCGTGACCTGGCCATAACGCTTGATCAGGCCACGCGCCTGCATCACCACACGAGAGGTTGAAACGGTTGTCATCTCAGCGCGCTCCCCGACGGGACAGTTGATCGGCCGTCACCGCCAGGATGACCAGCACCCCGGTGACCAGCACCTGATAGATGGACGAGACGCCCATCAGCGTCAGGCCGTTGCGGAAGACGCCCACCACCAGCGCGCCGATCAGCGAGCCGATGATGACGCCGCGTCCGCCAAAGAGACTGGTGCCGCCCAGCACCACCGCGGTGATGGCGTCGAGGTTTTCGGTCTGGCCGGCGTTCGGATCGCCCACCCCGGTGCGGGAGACGCTCAGCAGCGAGGCCAGTCCATAGCAGAAGCCCGCCGTCACATAGACCGCCAGCAGCACCCGCTGGGTCGGGATGCCCACCAGCCGGGTGGCTTCCGGGTTGTTGCCCACCGCATAGACGTGGCGCCCGGCGGCGGTCTCGCGAAGGACGAACCAGGCCAGGCCATACAGCACCAGCATCAGCACCGTCCCCCAGGCGAATTCCGTCCCGCCGATGGCGAACGTATTACCCAGGGCGGTCAGCATCGGCGGCAGGTCGGTGATGGTCTGCGATTCCGAATACAGCTGCGTGATCGCAAAGGCGATGTTCATCGTGCCCAGCGTCACGATGAACGACGGCAGCTTGATCCGCGTGACCAGCAGGCCGTTGGCCAGACCGAACAGCGTCGTCACGGCCAGACCGGCGAGCACGGCCAGCGGGGGCGGCAGGCCGCTGCTCACCGCCAGCTTGGTCATCAGGATGCCGCCGAGCGACATCACCATGCCGCAGGACAGATCGATGCCCGCGGTGAGGATGACCAGCGTCTGCCCGATGGCGATGACCCCCACCACCGCCACCTGCTGCAGGATCAGCGAGAAATTGCCGCCAGTGAGGAAGATCGGGCTCTGCGTGGCGAAGAAACCGCAAGCCAGCAGCAGCGCAATGAACGGCCCCAGCGAGGCCAGCGTGAGACCGGCCGGCAGCCGGCCGGGCTGCGGCGCGCCTGGGGCCGCCGCTGCGGCGGGTGTCGGCGTGGCGGCGGGCGCAGCTTGATGATTCGACGTCATGACGCGACCTCCAGCATCCAGCGGCGCCGCGCTCACTTGTTGCCCCAGCAGAGCTCGGCGCCCTTGGCGACTGGCAGGCTGGTGACGCCGTCAATCGCCTTGTCAGCGATCAGTGCGACGCCGGTGTCGGTGTAGCCGCTCGGCTTCTTGCCGGTGCGGGCGAATTCAACACCGGCCTCCACGCCCATGCGGGCCATGGCCAGCGGATATTGCTGGCTGGTGGCGGTGATCTTGCCCGCGCCCACGTCCTTCACGCCCTGGCAGCCACCGTCGACCGC
The DNA here is from genome assembly GCA_022114975.2 of Lampris megalopsis. Taxonomy (NCBI): domain Eukaryota; kingdom Metazoa; phylum Chordata; class Actinopteri; order Lampriformes; family Lampridae; genus Lampris; species Lampris megalopsis. The sequence goes on from JAJHIY020000512.1 coordinate 30,209, forward strand.
AACGATGATGACGCCCTTCTCCTTGCCGGCTTTCTTCAGTGCGTTGTAGGCGCCCGCGGCCGCCGGCTCATTGATGGCATAGACCAGGTTGACGTTCGGTGCACGCTGCAGGCAGTTCTCCATGCCGGTCTGGCCCTTGGCCTGGTCCCCGTAGCTGTCCGCCATGCAGGCGATCTCGTTGGTCTTGCCCAGCTCATTGCTCTTGGCATCCGGCGCGGTCAGGCCCAGGCCGTTCATGAAACCGTTGTGGCGCTGGGCGCCGACCGGGTGCCCCGGGAACAGGTCCAGCGTTACGATGACCGGCGGCTTGCCGCCCAGCGCCGCCTTGGCATATTGGCCGATCAGCACGCCGGCCCGGTAGTTGTCGGTGGCAAAGAGTGCATCCACCGCGTCGGTGGGATCGGTGGGGCTGTCCAGCGCAATCACCAGCACCCCCTTGGCCCGCGCCTTCTTCACCGCCGGCACGATGGCCTTGCTGTCGCTGGGCACCAGCAGGATGGTCTTGGCACCAGCCGCCACCATGTTCTCCAGCGCCGTCACCTGGCTGGCGTTGTCGCCGTCCGCCTTGCCGCCGGCCGTCAGCAGCTTGGCCCCCTTGGCCTTGGCCGCCGCCGCCGCGCCCTCCTTCATCTTCACGAAGTAGGGATTGGTCTCGGTCTTGGTGATCAGGCCGATCACCGGTGCGTCCTGCGCCGAAGCCGCGGAAGTGGCCAGCATCAGGGCCGTGCTCAGGCCCAGGGTCAGGGAAGTCAGCGCAGCAGAGCGGGTGCGGATCATCGGGATGTCTCCTGGTTTTGTGGTGTGGTTCCATTCTGGAAATCGACGATAAATAAATCAAGTGGATTGATTAATGGAAAACCACTACCTACCGCCGAACAGGTGACAGGCATGCTTGCGCCCGGACACTGGAAAGGAAGACCGTCATGATCGTGGTCAGCGGAGAAGCGCTGATGGATGTGTTTGACCTGGGGCCGACGGCCACCGGTCACACCCTGGATGCGCGGATTGGCGGATCGCCGCTGAACGTGGCGATCGGACTGGCCCGGCTCGGGCAGCCGGTGCGCTTCTTTGGCGGGGTGTCGCGCGGATTCCTGGGTGAGCGGCTGATGGCGGCCATGACGCAGGAAGGTGTCGACACCGCCCTGGTGCAGCGCACCGACGCACCCACCACCCTCAGCCTCGTTGGCGTGCGCCCGGGCGGGGTGCCGGATTACGCCTTCTATTCCCACGGCGCGGCGGAACAGCAGGTGCCGCTGTCGGCGCTGGAGGTCGTGGCCGGCGCGGCGCCCGCCGCCCTCGCCTATCACTTCGGCTCCTACGCGATGGTGATCGAGCCCACCGGCAGCACCTTGCGGGCACTGGTCGAGCGCGAAGGTCAGCGCAGCGTGATCGCCTACGACCCGAATGTCCGATTGAATGTGGAGCCGGACCTGTCCCGGTGGCGGGCGGTCATCGACTGGATGGTGCCGCGCACGCATCTGTTCAAGGTCAGCGAGGAAGATCTGTCGCTGCTGTATCCCGGCCAGGCGCTGGAGGATCTGGCGGCGTCCTGGCTCAACGCGGGGGCGGCGCTGGTGGTGGTCACCCGCGGTGGTGAAGGCGCGCTGGCCTGGTCCGCTTCGGGACGGGTGCAGGCCGAGCCCGTGCCGGTGGACGTGGTGGACACGGTGGGCGCGGGCGATACCTTCCAGGCCATGCTGCTGACGGGGCTGAGCGAAATGGGCCTGCTGAGCCCGGCCGGCCTGCGCGGCCTCACCCAGGATGCGATGGCCCGGCTGCTGTCCCTGGCGACGCAGGCGGCCGCCATCACCTGTTCGCGGCGCGGGGCCGATTTGCCTTATCGGCGGGAGGTGCGGTGATGCAACTCCCGGACGAGGCGCTGCGCCGTGCACAGGCGCTGCTGGCAAAGGGCGGACGGCGGATCCTGGGCATCGCGGGCCCACCAGGCGCCGGCAAATCGACCGTGGCAGCCTTGCTGAAGGCGGCGCTTGGCGATCAGGCCCAGGTGGTGCCGATGGACGGCTTCCACCTGGCGCAGGCCGAGCTGGATCGGCTTGGCCGCGCAGGCCGCAAGGGCGCGCCGGACACGTTTGATGCTGCCGGCTTCGTGAGCCTGCTGCGCCGACTGCGAGCGGCGGGCCCGGGTGCGGACGCTGCCGAGGCCGAGGCGATCGTCTACGCCCCCGAGTTCCGCCGCGACCTGGAAGAGCCGATCGCGGGTGCCCTGGCCGTGCCGGCGTCACTGCCGCTGGTCATCGTGGAGGGGAACTATCTGCTGCTGCCTTCGTCGCCCTGGTCCGAGGTTCGGCCGCTGCTGGATGAGTGCTGGCATGTGGCGGTGCCGCAGGCGCAGCGGCTGGCCCAGCTGATCGCCCGCCATGAACGCCATGGCCGCAGCCCTGCGGACGCACGCGCCTGGGCGCTGGGCAACGATGAACCCAACGCACGGCGGGTGGAAGCCGCGGCGCAGCGGGCGGACTGGCAGATGCCCTGGGCGGACCCGGCCGGTTGAACTGGACGGGCAGCAGGCAGGCACCAAGTGGGTCTCCGCTCGACCCTTCTGGTCCCATGTACGCGAACTTCCCTTCCCGCACCCTCACCGATCCCGCGGTGGCCCCGGACTTCGATCCCCAGCCGCTCGACGCGGCTGCCGCCAAAATCACCCTGGACGCGATCCACAGCAACACCCGTCTGGCACGGGGCCTGCAGGCTCACCTCGAATCCGACGACCCGGCGTCGCGCGGCCTGCCGGCTCACCGCCGCGACCTTCTGCGCGAGCGCTGCGTGGGCATCGTGGAGAACCGGAGCTATGAACCTGAGGGGCGTACGCCCGCGACGCCTCAGCCGGCTGCAATGTCCAAAGGCGTGCCGCTGCCCATCACCGAGCGGCATCAGGTGATGGCTCAGAAGGACCGCGAGGCCCTGGAAGCCATCACGGAGGAACTGGCGGCCGAAAGCCGGTACCAGCTGACGCAAAGCCTGGCCCCGTTGCGGCAGGATCTCGCCGCACTCGAGACGGCCGGCCGGTCGCTGTTTCCTCCGCTGCACCTGCCGTTCTGCCCCAAGGTGAACCGCCTGCTCGATCAGCTCGCTCAGGTGCGTGAGGACGACGTGGCCTCCCTGGCCGTGGGCCCCACCGTTCAGATCGCTCGGAAGGCCTGCGCCGGCTTCAAGCACCATCTCGCCGCCGTGCAGACGCTGGGGGGCGTTGCAACACGACCTGGGGTTTGACAAAGACCAGCCGGGGCCCGGCACCGCCGCCAATCAGGTGATGTGGCTCAAGGCCTGCGACGCGCTTGCGGGCCGAGCGCTGGGGAAGACTTCAAGACCCTGACGGCCGCCCTCGCCCGATTGGCGCAGCCGGCGCCGGTCCTGGCGCCCGCAGCCCGCGGGCAGTCGTGATTTAGGTCCCACCTGTCACGAAGTGCCCGACTTGTATCAACTCGCTCACAGAAATTCGGCGTTCCCCCGCACACAAATCGTGTTTCGAAGAGCGACACTTTCGAGGTGGCTTGCAGGTCCTGCGGCTGGTGCGGATCGTGAAGCCGCAGTTTCAGTGAGTGTTCCCCGCAGTTGATCGAATGATGACGGCCGTGATCAGCCCAGGTGCCCTCGTCGGCACGCAGCCCGCTCCTCAGCGCGGCACCAGCACCGGTTCCAGCCCCGATTTCCAGCGCGATGGCGCCGGCGTCGGCTGTCGGCCCTTCCACCGGCCGCGCCCTGGCTGTCTTTCCTGATCCCGGTCTACAACGTCCGCCGCTTCCTGCGCGAATGCCTGCTGTCGGTGGTGGCGCAGGGTGGACGAGGACATGGAAATCGTCCTGCTGGATGACTGCTCCACCGATGGTTCCGCCGATCTCGTGCGTGAGCTTGCGGTCGAAACTCGCGTCGCCCTCGGTCCGCATCGTGACCCGCTTCCACAGCGTCAACCAGGGCATCTCCGCGGTGCGCAACGGCCTGCTGGACACCGCCCGCGGCGAGTATGTGTGGTTTCTGGACTCCGACGACTGCCTCGTGCCCGGCGCAGTGGAACAACTGCGGCAACTGGTGCATCGGGAGCAGCCGGAGCTGGTGCTGTGCGACTACTCGGTCTGGCGCCCGGTGCAGCATCGCAAGCATCGTCGGGCGCGGCGAGCATCACCGGCGTACCTTCATCGGCCCGGCCCGCCCAGCATCTGAACGATCCCTCGGTGCTGCTGCGCGGGCTGTTTGAAGCCGGCCATCTGCACTGCTGGTCCAAGATCGCCAAACGCAGCGTGTGGGAGGGGGCTGCGCTTTCCGGTGGGCAGGTTCTTCGAGGACGTGACCCTGGCCGCGCCCCTGCTGCTGAAGGGCGCGAGGTGTCTGGTACGAACCGCAGGTGTGGGTGGCCTACCGCCAGTGGGAAGGCTCCATCCTGGCAACGCCCTCTCCGGTCAAGGCCCGGCATCTGGCGGAATCGCTGATTCGATCTGCCACAGGTCGTGGGCACCTGCCGGTGGATGCGTCGGCCCGCTTCGCCTGGAGCCACTTTCTGGCGCGCCACTTCATCTGCATCGCCCGGGAGGCGCAAGCTGCTGTCCCGGACACCTGCGCCGATGCGATCGCCGAGTATCGGGATGCCTTCCTCAAGTCCTGCCCGATGCCCCTGAAGGATCTCTACGCCGCCTACGCCGGCCGCGGCTGGGTTCCTGCGCGGCGCTTCGTCTGCGCCGCTGGCTGAAGCAAGGATCGCCCACAAGCGCCCAAGCCTGACGGTTCGCGCGCATCGCGCACCACGCACCCGCCGGGTGCACGGCTGTCAGACTCGTCCTGCAAACGAAACTGGGAATCGACCGTCGCACGCGCCGTGTGGGGAACGGCACCATGAGGCCTGTCTTTTTTGGGACGCCTTATGAGCTCAGACACCGACCTTCGCGACAAGACGCCTCGTCTCCCGCGCCACGACCGCCGGGTGCAGACGGAGGGCTTTGGATCGGACGGGTCACGGGCGCGACATCTTCTTTGCGGCCGTGCAAGCCACCCGCATGCCGATGGTGGTGGCCGACCCTCGCCAGCCGGATACCCCCGCTCGTCTTCGCCAACCAGGCCTTCCTGGAAATGACCGGCTACTCCGCCGAGGAGATCATCGGGAAGAACTGCCGCTTCCTGCAAGGCCCGGAGACGGATCCCAGCACCGTGGCGCTGATCTCGGAAGCGCTGCGCTCCGAACGCGAACTCACGGTGGAGCTGCTCAACTATCGCAAGGACGGCTCCACCTTCTGGAATGCGCTCTTCCTCACGCCGGGTGCGCAGTGAGCAAGGGGAGCTGCTGTATTACTTCTCTTCTCAGCTGGACGTCAGCCGCCGCCGTGATGCCGAAGCGGCCCTGCGGCAGGCGCAAAAGATGGAAGCGCTGGGGCAATTGACCGGTGGTATCGCCCACGACTTCAACAACCTGCTGCAGGTGATCACCGGCAATGCGGAAGTGGCCGCGCATCGTCTGCAGTCGGTGGCGCCCAACGACGCGCTGCTCACCCGCTCCATCGCCAATGTGCGTGCGGGCGGCCCGCTCGGGCTCGCTCACCCAGCAATTGCTCGCCTTTGCCCGCAAGCAGCAGTTGCAAGGCCGGGTGGTGAATGTCAACGATGCCATCCATCGCACCGTGGACCTCGCGACCAGTTCTCTCGGCGACGTCCGGCTGCTCATGGAGCTGGATCCGCAGACGGCCAATGTCCGTATCGACCCGTCGCAATTCGAGGCCGCGCTGCTGAATCTGCTGGTCAACGCGCGCGATGCCATGCCGCGCGGTGGCCGTATCTGGATCCGGTCCGGCAACCTCAGAACCACGGCGGAAGATGCCGGCAGCCACGGGCTGGCGCTGCCGGGAGATTACGTCTCGGTGTGCGTCAGCGATGAAGGCGAAGGCATTCCGGCGCCCATCCTGGCGCGGGGTGATGGACCCCTTCTTCACCACCAAGGCAGAGCGCGGCGGCACCGGCCTGGGCCTGTCGATGGTGTACGGCTTTGCCAAGCAGAGCGGTGGCGTGGCCACCATCTATTCGGAAGAGAAGACCGGCACCACCGTTCGGCTGTATTTCCCTGCCGTCGAAGACTCGGCCGCCCCGCGGGAAGTGCCCACCACACAACCGCGCAGCGGTCAGGGGCGAAACAACTGCTGGTGGTGGACGACCGGCCGGAGGTGGCCCAGACCGCAGCGGCCATGCTGGAATCCGCCGGCTACATCTGCCATGTGGCGCACAACGCCCGCGATGCGATGCAATGCTGAAGGACGAGCCCGGAGATCCGGCTGCTGCTCACCGACATCATCATGCCGGGCAGCAAGAACGGGGTGCTGCTGGCCACGACGCCCAGATGTATGCACCCAGCCTCAAGGTGTTGCTGATGACGGGTTTGCGGACGGCAGCCCGGATCGCTGGGGCGGCCAGAGCTACGACATCGTGCTCAAGCCGTTCACCTCGGAGGATCTGCGGGTGAAGGTGCGGCGGGCGCTGGACGGCCAGTCGTGATGCTGTGATGCCCCATCGTCTCGACTGACACCACAAAAAAAAGCGCGCATCCCTGCGGCGCTTTTGCTTGTTCCGCGCTTGCTCAGCGCACGGCGTGGGACGACGACCGTCTTCGTCCACCCAGTAGCGGCCGCCGCGTCCGTCGGAATACACCTGGCGCTCGCGGCCATCGACCATCAGGCGGCCGATCACGGCGCCGGCCACCGCACCAATGGCGGCGCCGGTGAGGGCATCGCCGCCGAGTCACGGCACCAATCACCGCCCCGCCAACCGCGCCACGGCGGCATTGCGGCCGTCTTCACGGCGCTGGCGGGAATCGGATGCGCAACCCACGGTCAGCGCGGCGGACACTGCAATCAGCAGCGGAGCAGTCAGTCGGGAAGAGATCATGATGTTCAGGCCTCAGGTTGGTTTCACACCCCTCCGGCGACTGCGGTGCCGCAACGGACCCGGATCGGGTTGGGAGGGGACACATTCGATGGCGAACTGGCAAGAGGCGCTCCTGAACGACACCTCGGCCCCTCAGGGAGCTCGCGGCAGATTGTCAACGGCGCGACACCGCATTGCCTGTTATTCCCGACTCCTGCAGGAATAGGCAAAACAGGGCAGCATCATGCATTGCTGCGTCCCGTGGACTGGAGAAGAATGTCAACCATTCTGAGCTTCCATCCACCAGACAGACCAAGGCCATGAACAACTTCATCCTGAACACCCCCACCAAGATCCTGTTCGGCAAGGGCCAGATCGCCAAGATCGCCGGGAGCTGCCGGCGGACGCCCGCATCCTCATCACCTACGGCGGCGGCAGCATCAAGCAGAACGGCGTGCTCGCCCAGGTGCAGAAGGCGCTGGAAGGCCGCGCCGTGTTTGAATTCGGCGGCATTGAACCCAACCCGACCTACGAACGCTGATGAAGGCGGTGGACGTGGTCAAGGCCGAGAAGATCGACTTCCTGCTGGCGGTGGGCGGCGGCTCGGTGGCCGATGGCACCAAGTTCATTGCCGCGGCCGCCCGCTACACCGCCGCGACCGACCCGTGGGACATCCTGCTGACCAACGGCAGCAAGGTCGCCGCCGCGGTGCCGATGGCCGTCGTGCTGACCCTGCCGGCCACCGGTTCCGAATCCAACAGCGGCGCCGTCATCAGCCGCAAGGCCACCGGCGACAAGCTCGCCTTCTTCAGCGCCCACACCTACCCGGTGTTCGCCGTGCTGGATCCGGAAGTGACCTACAGCCTCCCGCCGCGGGCAGGTCGCCAACGGCGTGGTGGACGCGTTTGTGCACACCGTCGAGCAATACCTCACCTACCCGGTGGACGCCAAGGTGCAGGACCGCTTCTCCGAAGGCCTGCTGCTGACGCTGATCGAAGAAGGCCCGCGCGCCCTGGCCGAGCCGAGACCAACTACGACGTCCGCGCCAATGTGATGTGGAGTGCCACCCAGGCGCTGAATGGCCTCATCGGCGCCGGTGTGCCGCAGAGACTGGACCACGCACATGCTGGGCCATGAGATCACCGCCATGCATGGCCTGGACCATGCGCAGACGCTGGCCATCGTGCTGCCGTCGGTGCTGACCTACAAGAAGGAGCAGAAGCGCGCCAAGCTGCTGCAGTACGCCGAGCGTGTCTGGAACCTGCGTGACGGGCAGCGAAGACCAGCGCATCGACGGCGCCATTGCCGCCACCCCGGGCCTTCTTCGAGAAGATGGGCGTCGGCACCCGTCTGTCGGCCTATGGCCTGGACGGCAGCAGCATCCCCGCCATGGTGGCCAAGCTGAAGGAGCACGGCATGCTGGACGCTGGGTGAGGCACCGCGACATCACCCGGAAGACAGCCAGCGCATCCTGGAAGCCTCGCGCTGAGTCCGGACCGGGCGCCTGACATCATGAGCGTGATGCTGGAAGACGCGGCGCGCCGCCGGATCATCGAGCAGGCGATCAGCTTCTCGACCGGCGCGTTCGCCACGCCGTTCCCCGGTCCCGGGGGTGAAGATCCTCTACACGGATCAGAGCCATCCGCGCACACCGGTGCTCTATGAGCCGACGATCGTCATCGTGATGCAGGGCGCCAAGGTCGGCTACCTGGGGGACCGGACCTTCCGGTATGAACGCCGAGCGGTATCTGCTGCTGACGGTCCCCCCTGCCCTTTGAATGCGAAACCATCGCCAGTCAGGACGAGCCCTTTGTGGGCCTGTCCATTGGGGTGGATGCGACGCTGCTGCAATCGGTGCTGTCGGACGTCGGGCCGGAGCATGTGGACGGGCTGACCGAGGGATCGGAGGCCTCCCGGCATCAACGGCGCGGCTTACAACGAGAGGCGTGCTGGTGCGCCATTGAGCGGCTGTTTGATGCGATGAAGGACCCGCGGGATGCGAGGTTCCTGGGCAAGTTGATCGTGCAGGGAGATCCTCTACCACGTGCTGTTCGGCGAGAGCGGTGCCGCGCTGCATGCGCTGGTGCACCGGCATACCCAGTTCGGACTGATCTCGAAGGTCATCAAGCACATCGAGGCGCACTACGCCGACACCTTCAGCGTGGAGCAACTGGCCAGGATGGTGAACATGAGCGTGTCCGCCTTCCATCACAACTTCAAGGGCGGTGACCAACACCTCGCCGCTGCAGTACATCAAGAGCTACAAGCTGCATCGCGCGCGGCTGATCATGCTGCAAGAGGGCGCGAAAGCCGGCGTGGCGGCCTCGCGGGTGGGCTATGAAAGCGCCTCGCAGTTCAGCCGTGAGTTCAAGCGTATTTCGGGGCCACCCCGGTGGACGAGGTGGCCCGCCTGCAACCGGCGGGACGCTGAAGCGTCAGCGTCCCGGCCCGATCACCAGCCCACGGTGATAAACATGCCGCGGGGCGACGGATGCTCCAGCAGCGTGCTTTGATTGCGCACGTCGTCGTAGCAGAAGCCGTAGGCCAGGCCGTCGATGCTGTGGTCGTGCCAGAACTTCGAGTAGTAGTTGGCCGGCCGGCCCCGTAATAGGTCGAGGCATTGCTCCACTGCGAGGGATCGACCCGCATCAGCAGATGGCGATTGAAGGCGGCGGTGATCTGGGCTGAACGACCTTCTCATCAGAGCTGCCGCTGGCCAGGCGCCCGGAGCCTTCCAGGATTTCCTGGGTGGTCGGCTTGCCGCGGATGTAGAGGTTCTGCGGTCCGCCGTTCTTCGAGAAGACGAAGTCGTTGCCCGATCACACGGCCGCGGAAAGTGCCCGCTTCGGCGGTGAACACCAGGTCGGTGGAGGCGTAGTAGCCCAGACCTGGTCCACATACGCTGCGAAGTAGTTGCCATAAGCCTGACCGCGATTGAACACCGACTTGGCGGGTGCCACGATGCGGTAGGGGCGCTGCACAGACCGCGGAACTCTGGCTGGGCCAGGGCTTCGAAGTCAGCAAAGATCTTGGCGCGGGACGCGTTCTCCCCCAGGGTGCGGTCGTAGCCGTCCCCGGCCCAGCAGACGGCGTCTTGAGCGGGAAGCCGAACTGGTCCACCCGGGTGGTGTTGCCGTGATAGCCCCACTGTCCACGGTGAACTCGATCCATTCGAAGTTCACATCCTGGTTGGGTCGGACGGGTTGTTCATGTCGGACCGGCGAAGCCCAGGCGGCCGTCTGCGGCCTGATTGATCTTGATGTACATCGGCGAGCCGAGGCTGATGAACATGCGGCCCGAATCAATGCGCGGGATCGACACCCAGGGCATTTCATTGAGCTTGTAGAAGTAGTTCGAATAGTTCTGGCCGTTCTTGGTCAGGCGATTCGGTGCGTCATTGGCGGCCAGCGATGCGGGCACAAGTCGGCCGGTGTTGTCCGACATAGGACAGCACCTTGGTGACAGGGTCATATCCGATGATGGACCAGTAGACCTGCTGGTCTTGCCAGACGCCGTTGGTGCCATTGACCAGCTTGAGGGTCATCACGCCATTGCCTTCCGGCAGGTCGGTGCTGCCGGACTGACGGATGCGGAAGGACGACACGATGTCGTTGAAGCTGCTGTTGCTGCCCAGGTTCGGCGCGTCGGCCGAGAGGGTGACGGAGCGGCCGCCGTAGTTGATGTCGTCGAACAGTTGCACCGTGTAGCCATCTGCGCACTTTGACGGAAGAGAATCCGGTCGTTCCAGGCGGTGCCGACCCAGCTGCTGTCCGCATCTGCGCAGAACGAGGCGCCCTGGTAGTTGGCGTTTTCGTAGAAGCAGGCGATGCCGGTGGGCGCGGGCGGCGTGGATCCGCTGACGGTTGCGCTGAAGCGCGGGCGTGTCGTACGCGGGGTTGCCGTTGTTGTAGGTGAAGAAGTAGCTCAGCGCCGTGCCGGCGGCCACGTTGTTGACCTGCGTTTCATAGCGCGCATTGCCGGCGTTGTAGCCCATGCGCAGGTTCTGCTGGCCGCCGCCATTGACTTGATAGTGGACGTCCACCCAGGTCGTATTGACGCTGGATTTGAACCAGATGACGGCACTGCTGCCGCTGCTGGTGACACCTTGGGTGTAATCGGCGGCGAGCGCCGGGGGCCACAAAACCGGCCAGGCCGCAAGGGCCAGCAGCCATCGGGCCAACATGCTGGGAAGACTGACATGGGGTTCCTCACTGATTGTTCGGTTCAAGCACCGAAAACCGCGCGATTCTGTGGAGCTTTGCGCCCCGGCGGTCACCAGCTTGAACCAGTTGCATACCGATCAAGAAAGCGGTTTCATGATAGCGAGGGTGCCGCACAGACGGTGCACGGCCACCGCGAGACGTTTGAAGCTGCGAGAGAGGACAGAACAACTGGTTGCGAGTTGGCGGGCTTGGTGACGTGGGGGACGTCCCTGGCTGGAGAGGACAGCGCTCAAGCGCAAGGTGCGTCCAGGCGAAGCGCAGCTCGTTGCAGGAGCGGCCACAGCGAAGAATGGAGTTGTTGCACGACGGCCGGAAGGGATTCCGACGTCAGGCCGTTCTTCTTGATGAAAGACGTCCACATGGCTTGGCGGCTGCGGTCCATCGCAAACTCGCTGGTCAGACCTACGGGCGGACTCGAGGGCAAAGCCAACGAGCGCCGGTCAAACGTCGCGCGAATGGCTGTAGCGAGCAGGTCCGGATTCAAGACTTCCCTGTTGAGGATCACGAACAAGTCCAGATAGTCCTTGAGCCGCGTATTGGTCATGCCCAGCTTCACGATGGCATGCAGCTTCTCTGCGATCACTGAATACACGGAATAGGTGCGCAACCTCGGCATCGGGAAATCGCTCCAGCAGCACCGAGTACTCGGTCATTTGTGGCGGCGGGGTCACTGCATCCCCAAATCCGACATCGATCTGTGTCCTGCAGCGGGCTTGCGCAGCGTGCCCTGAATCAGCACACGCGCACCGCATAACCGGCGTCTTTCAGGATGCCTTCGGTCTTCACCGACGCTGGATCAAATCGGATGCCGTCATTGCAAGGGATGGCGGCGATTTCGCGGAACGACTCTTCGAGGGACCTTAGATCAGACGCTCCAAAAGCCGAGCAAATCGCGTCGCGCGTCGCGCGGTGAGGAAGGTCGTACCAGATGTTGAACAGAAGAGCGCCCCTTCAGGACGAATTGGGACGCGTGCGGCGACTGGCTCAGGCGGTACAGCATCCGGCTCCAGGGCAAAGCGAACAAGGATTTCATTGAAATCGACCCGCTGGCGCTTGGCAAGGTTCAAGAGACGGGCTCTGACGGAGGCTGCAACGTCGTTCATTCGAGCGCTTCAAGATAAGGTCTGATGAGGGTCGCCACGCGGCAGACCTTCGACTGCTCCCATAGCGCTTCCACCGTGGTCTTGTTGCTGACGCGAGCGTCCTTCAATGCCTCGATCGCCACATCGAGACCCACCTTGCTGCGGTGTTTGAAGCAGTCCGCCACCGTTTTCGCCACGCTGAAGACTCTCACAGTAACGCCTTGCAGCACGTGGGTCTCTACACCGTTTTCGTAGACCTCGCCGCTCATCTGAACCATCTTGATAGGTGGGTAAGCGATTCGAGGAAGATGGCTGCCCGCGGCATGGCCACCCAGACGTCGCGCCGGCAGCTGCGTCGTCAGTTCGTGAAACTGCAGCGCCGTTGTCAGGCAGAACACAGCCTGAGGGACGCGACTGGCGACGGACAGCATGCCGTCAATTTCGAGCGTGGGCGTCTCCTGCAGCGCGTACAGGCCACGTCCGACCTTTTGCAACTTCCCGGAGCGGGTGAGACGGCTCAGCACGACGCGCGGGACCTGCATCACCTCCAGGTCGCTCGCGCGAACCACATAGCGCTGCCGCGCCAGTTCAAGCACCCGTTCGGAATGGGTCTTCTCAGTCATGGCCGCAGTGTGTTCCGTTTTTTCGTCAAACGCAAATAGTTGACGAAAAAACGGAACACCCTTCCGCTGCTGGGTGCATCCGTGACCCGCAGTCCGGTCCCCAGCCGTCACCCGTCCATCCTCCCGGGCCGCCAACCGCCGCATGGGCCATGCCATCGACCCCGCACGCTCTCAGACTGCGCTCCACCGCTTTGCACGAGGTTTCCCATGCGCACCTGGATCCGTTCCAACCGTGGCTTCCTGCTTTTCCTGGCAGGTTTCCTCTAACATCGTCGTGTCGTG
>JAJHIY020000513.1:0-43254 GCA_022114975.2 Lampris megalopsis
CACGACACGACGATGTTGATCTCATCCTTTTGGTCACTACCCAAAGCTAATGACCATAGGTGAGGGCATGGGGCGCAACGAGGGGGTGGGGTGGGGTGCAGAGGGTGCAATGCACACAGGCGCCGCATCAGCGGGGGCGCCAAAGTACAGTATACAGTAAACAATTTCTGGTTATAGGTCGATTTGTTTTTTAAAAGCTTAATATTATTACTTAGATGAGAATTTTGGATTAGAATATATAGTTTTTTTTCTCCCCAGATGTATCTGGCCAATTACCCCACTCTTTTTGAGCCGTCCCGGTCGCTGCTCCACCCCTCTCTGCCGATCCGGGGGGCGCCCTGACTGACCAGAGGAGGCGCTAGTTCAGCGACCAAGACAAATACCCACATCCGACTTCCCAGCCACAGACACAGCCAATTGTGTCTGTAGGGACGCCCGACCAAGCCGGAAGTAACACGGGGATTCGAACCGGCGATCCCGTGTTGGTAGGCAACAGAATAGACCGCTACGCCATCCGGACGCCTAGAATATATAGTTACAGGTTATATTTCTAATTATATATTTTTTTGGCGTACGGTCTTTTGGCGCCCCCGCGGCGCCTGTGTGCATTGCACCCCCCCGCACCCCCCTCGTTGCGCCCCTGGTGAGGGCTGGAATGAAGGTTGACCGGTACACTGAGAGCTTTGCCTCCCGGCTCAGCTCCCTCTTCACCACAACGGTCCAGTGCAACATGGCATGCTTTTCAATGCACCGTTTTGCCAGAGCAGTATAAACGACAACATAAATCAAATCTTATTTTGATAAAGCAGTGGAAAGGAAATAGCAGTCATATGCAATATTCCTGTGGAATTGGTAAATTACATACAAGGAACGGTAAGAAGTTAGGGAATACGTAAGAGAAAACAAAATTACCAGGCTACCAGCGGACAGGGGCACAGGATGTAGTTTGACAGCAAATAACATCTATTTACACCTGTTTTAAGACGATGTTCAATGAATACATACATAGAGAGACATGCTGAATGAGGTTCCTCTCAGACTTATTGGAGGTCAAATGCATGATGGATATTTCTAAATTTCTTGGAAAAACAATACATCTGCTCGCTCTCTGTCTCTCTTGGTCTTCATCAACCTCCCCCCCCCTGTCGCCGGGTCTCTCGGTTTCTTGTTTCTCATGAATCTCATTTAAGATAGATTGAGGTGGGGGCCGTGGCCAGGCTGGGTGTGTTGTCCGGCAGGCTGTAGGCGTTGCTACAAAGGCTTCACGCGGTGTGGGAGCAGCGGCACCGCAGATACCTGACATCACTGCTGGAATAGCTACAAACTCGTGTCGAGGCTTCATTCTCTCTTCGTCTCTGTTTGTTTGGTGTATTTCCCAGTCCAGTCCTCAAGGACCCCCTATCCTGCAGATTTCCATTGTAACCCTGCATCGGTAGCCCTGCTGGTACTCACTCAACCCATCATCTCACAGCACTTAATCCCCAAAGGTGTGCAACATCTGACATCCATTGCTGATTGGTTGAATAACTACAACCAGGTTCCTATTCAGGGTTTGCAAGGACAATCTGCAGGATAGGGGGTCCTTGAGGACTGGGTTGCGGAAACTGGTGTATTTGAAAGTAAGAAATTGGAAAGGGGATAGCGATGGACAGATGTTATGCATATAGATGGAAGAAGAGAGAAGGAGGGAGCTGGAGAGAGGGAGAGAGAGAGAGAGAGAGAGAGAGAGAGAGAGAGAGAGAGAGAGAGAGAGAGAGAGAGAGAGAGAGAGAGAGAGAGAGAGCAATGGGACGACCCTAGTTATATCAAGTGCCTTTGGAACGAGAGTTTCATCTGGTCACACCATGACGCGTTGGTGTGTCGGTTTCAGAGGACCACAAATAAGATTTTACACGCGCCATTATCAAAACTCACAGATGGCATTCGGAGTAAACAGCCAGACTTCTACTTTGGTAGAGTTAAGCAATTTTGCACGCTCATTTCACTGACTGTAAAATGCACAAAATGTCGAGAGCACTCACAGAATTCTAGCCTGCAAGAGTTCAAGCAAGGCTGAACTGTCAGTCAGTGTTCTTGATTGCTGAATGCTCTCATCCATCCATCCATTATCCAATCCGCTTATCCCAACCCAGTCGCACAGACTTTAATCCATCAGATCGTGATACCATCACGATTATGACCTGACGCTCTGATAGAACCCTAACCCTAACCTTAACCTTAACCCTAACCTCATTAGTCGGCGAGTCGTGACCACATCACGTAAATCAGGTCATAATCGTGATGGTATCACGATCTGATAGATTAACGAAAGTCCGTGCGACTGGGTAGCTTATCCGTATGAGGGTCGTGAAGCTGGAGCCTATCCCAGCGGTCACTGGGCGGCAGGCAGGGAGACACCCTGGACAGGGCTGACACATTCACACTTGGGGACAATCTAGTACGGCCGATTCACCTGGCCTACATGTCTTTGGACTGTGGGAGGAAACCCTCGCAGATACAGGGAGAACATGCAAACTCCACACAGAGGACGACCCGGGATGACCCCCAAGGTTGGACAACCCCGGGGTTCGAACCCAGGACCTTCTTGCTGTGAGGCGACCGCGCTAAGCACTGCGCCACCATGCCGCCCTGAGCGCTCTCATATCAATATTTAACATGCTTTTATCGGTCTTTGTAGTATCTTGACTACACGAAACAAGCACACACACAGGATTTGTTTATTGATGTAAACTTCGGGAGCACAACACAGCACAGCCATCTCGGCAGGCATTCATTACGCAACAGAACTACATCCGGGGGAAGGTCCTAGGTAGTAATGGGTAAACCAATTTACTGATACTGCCACCTAGTGGACATACAGGTTAGTGGATCTGGTTTATTACACAAGTTGCTACGGTCTTGCACATCAATTGTCAAAAGATGTATCGAGTTTAAGCTGGAAACCTGACGCGAGTAGGGTTTTCAAATCTGTCAAAGCACGCGAAGCTGCCGGCCCGGACGGGATCCCATCTCGTGTCCTTACGACCTGCTGTATTCAGTCAACACCAGTCAATGAAGTGTTTTGGAGTGGTTTGTGATGGGTATCAGATTTCAACTGGGGCAAATAACCGTATGGCCCCATCTCTAGTTTTTTTTCTTCCCAGTTACCCACAGGAAGTGAATGCTAACTGTTCTCTCTGGCTTTATTATGTGTGAGAACCGCAGGTTATTTTTATTTACCGCAGTCAGAGCACATCAACATAAAGTGTAACACAAAATCGTTCTCCTAAGTTGTGATGAGTTTACTTTTTCTATATACGGGAATTTCAATACACGCAGGGGTTTACAGTGTTGTGATGGTATTGCCAAAAAAAACAAAACATTGAAAGGTGAAAGCTGGAACAGGGGAGCCCTGAGGAGAGTTTCCAGTCATTTGGGAGGAACAAAACCAAAATGATTTCTTATCTGGAAATGAAATGGCCGACGTCACAGAGGTCTCTCGGCAGATAGATCTGATATGCTCACTACGGCTTGGCCGTCCCTCTATGAGGATGGGGGATGTGATAAGGATAGCAGTTCACACTTTCCAGATTTGCTGCATGTTTCTCTTTGCATAGTTCCCGAATTTGTTTGACTTGTCAGTATAATAATGCTTTCATTCAGCATTTTATTCTGTTCTTTGTTTGTTTCTCCAATTATTTTTTTTCAACACCTCAAGTGCGGCTTCCAGATAGTTACAGATCACAGTCAACAACGTGGAATCAACCTGTATGTCAGCTTTGTGTTGATATATTGATCAACATTGTTAAGTGTCCTCCTGCCATCTATTGTTACTCAACGATTTACTTTGAAATTGACGTGAAAATGTGCGTACACTGATATCGTGTCATTTGTTTTTATTTCCTCCCCAGTTGTACTTGGCCGATTACCCCTCTCTTCCGAGCCGTCCAGGTCGCTGCACCACCCCCTCTGCTGATCCGGGGAGGGCTGCGGACTACCACAAGTCTCCCCTGATACATGAGGAGTCACCAGCCGCTTCTTTTCCCCTGACAGTGAGGAGTTTCGCCGGGGGGACGTAGCGCGTGGGAGGATCACGCTATTCTCCCCAGTTCCCCCTCCCCCTCGAACCAACCAGAGGAGGCGCTAGTGTAGCGACCAGGACAACATACCCACATCCGGCTTCGCACCCGCAGACACGGCCAATTGTGTCTGTAGGGACGTCTGACCAAGCCGGTGGAAACACGGGATTCGAACCGGCGATCCCCGTGTTGGGAGGCAACGGAATGGACACGAGGCTGTTTCATTGACAGTAAATGTTGTATGTTAATGTACCAGTGAATTGTTTTACGTGCCTCTCCATTTGTTTCCCCTCACCCTCCTGAGGTTCAGGTTCGGCTTGCTCAGCAACAGAGTTGTAGTCAGAAGGTGTCTTATTGGCCAGGTATGTTTGCATATGGGGAATTTGACTTTGGCTCATTGTCCAGTAATTACAGATACAATAAAAAGAGACACGATAAGATAAGATTGTGGGCTCCACGGTGGCCCAGTGGTTAACGCTTTCGCCCCACAGCAAGAAGGTCCTGGGTTCGAACCCCGGGGATCTCCAACCTTGGGGGGTCATCCCAGGTCGTCCTCTGCGTGGAGTTTGCATGTTCTCCCCCTGTGTCTGCGGTGGGTTTCCCCCACCGTCAACAGAAACATGCATGTTAGGGCTGATGCTCCTGTCTGTGCCCCTGAGCAAGGCAATGGGAAAAGAACCCGAGTTGGTCCCCGGGCGCTGCAGCAGCCCACTGCTCCTAGCTACACAGATCTCAGCTAGCATGGGTTAATTCGCAGTAACGGGATTTCCCCAGGGGGATTGTTAAAGGGAAACTTAATTTGAACTTCGATAAATTAACAAAGAATAAAAACGTGACAAAAAAATAAGGGCAGGGTGCGAGCGCAAATCCTGCTATGAGGAATATTCAAGGTATATTATGATAGAGGCGTGCTATAAGTAGGTCATAACGCGTTTCACTGCTGTGAGGCATTATGAATGCAGTGCATGGTATTAGCAGCAGCTGTGAACAGGACAGGAGACAATAGTAAATAACAAGTAGTAAATAACACTGCCCACATTCCGCTCTTAGAAAGAAAAATAGCAGTGGATGTAAACAAAACAAGAGACGCTATATCGATAACAGGTCTTGCACTTGGTTTCAGCATAGTCCAGCCCAGTGTTGGTCTCCCAGAGGAAGAAGCTGTTTTTTTGTTGTGTGTGTGTGTGTGTGTGTGTGTGTGTGTGTGTGTGTGTGTGTGTGTGTGTGTGTGTGTGTGTGTGTGTGTGTGTGTGTGTGTGTGTGTGTTTTGGTCCAAATCCATCGCATATTCATTGTGGGTGTTGAATCATGGCTCTCTCTCTCTCTCTCTCACTGCAGCTCGTTGCCTTCTCTGCTGCGCTGCCCAGATCCTGGCTTGTGTTGGATGGGGACTCGGACGTGCGTCACTTCGGATAAAAGCATCTGCTAAATGAGATTGTAAATTGCAAATCGTAAAAACGGGTCTAACGTTGGGTCTCCGGGGACGACTATAAAACACCTGAAGGTGGCTCACCGAGTCATCTGCTATACACACAAGAACATAGCTAAAGGTAACATGGTAAGACAATGTGGTCCATCTGGATGTCTCTCTCTCTCTCTCTCTCTCTGTCTGTCTGTCTGTCTGTCTGTCTCTCCCCCTCTCTCTCTGTCTGTCGGTCTATCTGTCTATCTGTCTGTCTGTCTGTCTGTCTCTGTCCCCCCTCTCTCTGTCTGTCTCTGTATGTCTCTCTCTCTCTCTCTCTCTCTCTCTCTCTCTCTCTCTCTCTCTCTCTCTCTCTCTCTCTCTCTCTCTCTGTCTGTCTGTCTCTCCCCCTCTCTCTGTCTGTCGGTGTATCTGTCTGTCTGTCTGTCTGCCTCTGTCCACCCTCTCTCTGTCTGTCTCTCTATCTGCCTCTTGCTCTCTGTCTGTCTGTCTGTCTTTGTCTGTCTCTGTCTCCCCTTCTCTCTCTGTCTGTCTCTCTATCTGTCTCTTGCTCTCTATCTGTCTGTCTGTCTTTGTCTGTCTCTGTCTCCCCTTCTCTCTCTGTCTGTCTTTGTCTCTCTCTCTGTCTCTCTCTCCCTGTCTGTCTCTCTCTCTGTACGGACTCTCTCTCTCTCTCTCTCTCTCTCTCTCTCTCTCTCTCTCTCTCTCTCTCTCTCTCTCTCTCTCTCTCTCTCTCTCTCTCTCTCTCTGTCTCTCTCTGTCTGTCTCTCTCTCTCTCTCTCTCTCTCTCTCTCTCTCTCTCTCTCTCTCTCCCTGTCTGTCTCTGCACGTCTTTCTCTCTGTCTCTGTCTCTGTCTCTGTCTCTCCCCCTGTCTGTCTGTCTGTCTCCCTCTCAAATTCAAGTTGAAATGGCTTTGACATGACGTAACACAGTACATATTGCCAAAGGAAGCATTTAAACACTGAAAGGCTAAGCATTAATTAGAAAACATATTATAAATATATGACAGCAAAAGCAACACAGCAAAGCAACACAGTAGAAAACAAGACAAATAAACTGTCATCACATTAACAGCAACGAACGACGTGTGTCAGGTGGTTTGTCTTTCACTGTCCCCCACGTTATGGCAGGCAGCAAGACAGGCTGCTGCTAACTTACAGCTCTCTGGGTCTCCCCCTATAGTATACTACATACTATATACTATATACTACATACTATATACTCTATACTATATATACTATATACTACATACTACATACTACATACTTTATACTATATATACCATATACTCTATACTATATATACCATATACTACATACCATATACTATATACTACATACCATATACTGCATCATATATAGTACATAGTATATACTGCATATTATATACTACATACCATATACTGCATAGTATATACTGCATATTATATACTACATACCATATACTCTATACTACATACTATATACCATATACTATATACTACATACTACATACCATATACTATATACTACATACTATATACTATATATTATATAATACATACTATATACTACATACTATATACTATATATTACATACTATATACTACATATTACATACTATATACTACATACTACATACTATATACTACATACTATACACTACATACTATATACTATATATCATATACTACATACTATATACTACATACTATATGCTATATATTACATACTACATACTATATACTACATACTACATACTATATACTACATACTATATACTACCTGCTACACACTATATAATATATACTACATACTATATACTATTTACTACATACTATATACTATACTTCCCCTACCAGTAGGACTGCGAATTTTTCTTCATCTAATACGTTAAGAAGGCGGCGCGGTGGCGCAGTGGTTAGCACGGTCGCTTCACAGCAAGAAGGTCCTGGGTTCGAGCCCCGGGGTAGTCCAACCTTGGGGGTCGTCCCGGGTCGTCCTCTGTGTGGAGTTTGCATGTTCTCCCCGTGTCTGCGTGGGTTTCCTCCGGGGGCTCCGGTTTCCTCCCACAGTCCAAAGACATGTAGGTCAGGTGACTCAGCCGTACTAAACTGTCCCTAGGGGTGTGTGTGTGTGTGTGTGTGTGTGTGTGTGTGTGTGTGGGGGGGGGCCCTGTGATGGACTGGCGGCCTGTCCAGGGTGTCTCCCCGCCTGCCACCCAATGACTGCTGGGATAGGCTCCAGCATCCCCGCGACTCTGAGAGCAGGATAAGCTGTTTGGATGATGGATGGCTGGCTGGCTGGATGGATGATGGATGGATGATGGATGGCTGGCTGGATGGATGGATGATGGATGGCTGGCTGGATGGCTGGATGGATGGATGATGGATGGCTGGCTGGATGAATAATAGGTTAACAAAACCTTTTGTTCTGAATGGAATTGTTTTTTTTAAATGTGCTTCTCTGCAATGTTTATACTTTTCACATTTGGTGAGGAGGTGTAGCTGTTTCAGGCTTACTGAGGGTGCAATGACTCTCACTTTCTATCTATCTATCTATCTATCTATCTATCTATCTATCTATCTATCTATCTATCTATCTATCTATCTATCTATCTATCTATCTATCTATCTATCTATCTATCTATCTATCTATCTATCTATCTATCTATCTATCTATCTATCTATCTATCTATCTATCTATCTATCTATCTATCTATCTATCTATCTATCTATCTATCTATCTGTTCCTCTGTCTGTCTACACTGCAAAAAAAAGACAATGTTAAAAAAAGGAAGGAAAGCCACTTCATTTGTCACTGTATTCTTACAGTGAGTGTGTTCTCTGCATGTAAGCCATGCTACTGTGTAGGAGCAATGGGCAGCTGCAGCCAGTTCTTCTTTCCATTGCCTTGCTCAGGGGCACAGGCAGGGGTATTAACCCTAACATGCATGTCTTTTTGATGGTGGGAGGAAACCCACGCAGACACGCGGCGAACATGCAAACTCCACACAGAAAGGACCCGGGACAGCCTGGGGTTCGAACCCAGGACCTTCTTGCAGTGAGGCAGCCTCGTGCATCAGTCATCAAGTCAGCCATCACTCATCATGTCAGCCATCAGTCATCAAGTCAGCCATTAGTCATCATGTCAGCCATCAGTCATCAAGTCAGCCATCAGTCATCAAGTCAGCCATCAGTCATCATGTCAGTCATCAGTCATCATGTCAGCCATCAGTCATCAAGTCAGCCATCAGTCATCATGTCAGCCATCAGTCATCATGTCAGCCATCACTCATCATGTCAGCCATCAGTCATCAAGTCAGCCATCAGTCATCAAGTCAGCCATCAGTCATCATGTCAGCCATCACTCATCATGTCAGCCATCAGTCATCAAGTCAGCCATCAGTCATCAAGTCAGCCACCAGTGAGCAGCTAAACTCCTCAGCAGGTTTTCCTCACCAATAAGTGCCGCCTGATCCCCCAGCCGCGTTTCCGGCCGAGCAAACCAGCACGAGAACACTGAAGAACGAGGCTGCTTTCTACCGGCTGCTGTTTCGCCGTCTCACAAGTGAATAATCCCGTGCTGCCAGACAGACTTCCTGTCCTCCTTGCAGCTCTTAGAGGACCCCATCTTTCCTCCAGGGCCACGCGGAGCGCATGAAACGCGAGGATGAGTGTGTGAGAGAGATGGGGGTGGGGGGTGGGGGGAGAGCAAACACATGAGGGATGCTGAGGAATATAGCCGTTGTTAACAATGATGAATTCTGCAGCGCAAAGCAGCTGGGAAGTTCATTTGCAGATGGCTGATGACGTACCCAGATGCCCACCAGCCTTCTTCAGCGGCTCATTATTTGCCGAGTTTGACTCCCGAAAATGACCCCAGGAGTCAGACAAGAGGAGGAGCAGGAGGATTTGGAAATTAGGATGGGAGTGCGGAAGAGGAGATAAAGGAAGAAAATGGAGAGGAGGAGAGGGAAGGATGTCATTAAAACAGAATACAAGGAAATGGGGAGGGGGGGGTAGGCAGAGGAGGGAACGTTAAGGTTAGACGGAAGAAACCTTTCCAGACAAGATGATGCTTTAGATGAGCACATCACAAATTCAAACTGTTTGCTGTATGCTGACAGGAAGTGCTGTGTAGCGTTAGCGTGTGCAGCATCGAAGACAGCAACGCGCTGCCTGGTGGTTTATTAGCATATTGCTTCAGCATGACCCCTCACAGCAAGCAGGCATTTTACGTCCCCACTTGAAAAAATGAGACGTTTCCAGACACCGTCAGTTTTACCGTAGAATTAGTGAACGATGGGGTGCCTGCCAACACGGCGATCACCGGTTCGAATCCCCGTGTTACCTCCGGCTTGGTCGGAGACACAATTGGCCGTGTCTGCGGGTGGGAAGCCGGATGTGGCGCCCTGGTCGCTGCAACAGTCCCTCCTCTGGTCGGTCGAGGCGCCTGTTTGGGGGGGGGGGGAGAGGGGGAACTCCTACGCGCTACGTCCCCCTGGCGAAACTCCTCACTGTCAGGTGAAACGAGGCGGCTGGTGACTCTACGTGTATCGGAAGAGGCACGTGGTAGGCTGCAAGCCCTCCCCGGATCGGTAAAGGGGAGGAGGAGTAGAAACCGGGACGGCTTGGAAGATTGGGGTAATTGGCAACTGGGGAGAAAAAAAGGAGGGGGGGGGGAGAGAGCAGAATTGCTGGATGATCAACTTCAAATGATGACCTTAGTTCAGAAACAGTGACCTGTCATCTTGTAGCTTGTGGTGACCCACATCTATATAACTAGAGACATTCACCTAAGAGGACAGTGTACCTTTAAGGGAAGAGGTGAGGGGTACAGAGTTCAGTGTCGTTGTCGAACGTATGACATGCAAAGTTGGAGCTAGTAAACTACCTCGACTACGTCTACTCTCGCGTCTCCTGTCTCGTTGTTTTCTAACTCCACAAGCTGAGCTTTTCAAACCTCCGGCCAAACGGAGACTTTAACGCTGCCAACAAAGCGGAAGGCAGCGAGGAAGTGATTTTTTTTTTGGTTTCCAAAACTTTCCAATAAATGGCTCCATTTCACCTTGCTGGGTTGTTCACTCCCGTGTGCAGAGGAAGTGCACAGTCGGATGCCAACATCTGCAGAGAAACCATTGTCTTAACCTGGTTTTGACACCCTATTCTGATCAAAGCGGGGGTTTGGGGGATGTAAATAAAACTTATTCAGACGCGTCTAATCAGAATGTATTTTCAGAGGGTTTCAGAACTCAGACGCTGAACTCCCGCCAGAGGAAATAAGCCGGTGAACCAGGAAGCCTAAATATTACCATATGCAATGTTTGATTTGCATGAAAATGGGTTCAGTCGCGTGGCAGTTGGCGAGGAGTCGAGGAGGTTGCCTTGAAGATTCGCCGAGCATTCATTAACGCGGAAGCCGCTTCCTCTCAACGTACACGATCATTAACAAGCTCCGGAATGACAAGACGCTTTAATGGTCAGTAAACCCGCAGAACCTTAATGAAGAGAAACCTCGTGGGTCCTCTTTTTTTTTACCCGGTTACACTCTTTCTCATTAAAAAGTCAAATGAATTGATGCTTGGCAACTAATAGCGAACATCTGCTATGTGTCTTTTACAAGGCCCGTGCGGTTTAAATGTAACCTTGTTGTGTGACAGTGATGGATTTCGCGGTTGATGTCACTTACAAAGATGGATTACAAAGTAATTCAGCTCCCCTTTGTTGTTTGGCAGACGTTTCCTTGTTTGCACTGATTCTCTTTTAAAGACCGAGATGATGCAGTCGAGTGAACATTGTGTAATACTACGCAATTTGTTATTTGCTCTTGTCGTTACGATTTTCCGACCATGTGCTGAGTATGTTTGGCCATATGAACTCATGAAGTTTCTTAAAAACAAGTATTTTTCCATTATTACTAATTTTTTTTAGTGTGAAAGACATGTCATGGTGTATTGTTTACATCAGTGGTTCTCAGCCTTTTTGGGGTCCTGGACCCCCTGCGTATTTTTGATCTACCCTGAGGACCCCTCCACCTGATCTTGGGGGAGGGGGGTTGCAATTTGATAGAAAGAGTAGAAACTGCATTTTAAATTGCATTTATTCACTCTTTGGGGCAAAAATAAGAGCTTTCAGTTGTAACTTAGATATAGTTAACACAACAGAATTCTTATGCAGTAACTTTCAGATATATGTAACAAAACAGAATATGTATTCAGTAACTTTCAGATATATGTAACAAAACAGAATATGTATTCAGTAACTTTCAGATATATGTAACAAAACAGAATATGTATTCAGTAACTTTCAGATATATGTAACAAAACAGAATATGTATTCAGTAACTTTCAGATATATGTAACTAAACAGAATATGTATTCAGTAACTTTCAGATATATGTAACTAAACAGAATATGTATTCAGTAACTTTCAGATATATGTAACAACACAGAATATGTATTCAGTAACTTTCAGATATATGTAACAACACAGAATATGTATTCAGTAACTTTCAGATATATGTAACAAAACAGAATATGTATTCAGTAACTTTCAGATATATGTAACAAAACAGAATATGTATTCAGTAACTTTCAGATATATGTAACTAAACAGAATATGTATTCAGTAACTTTCAGATATATGTAACTAAACAGAATATGTATTCAGTAACTTTCAGATATATGTAACAACACAGAATATGTATTCAGTAACTTTCAGATATATGTAACAAAACAGGATTTTTATGCAGTAACTTTTAACAATGCAAACGGGAGCGAGATCTCTTATTAAAATACAATAAATTACACTTGTGAAACAGATGTAATTAGAGAAAAAAGTCCTGTTACCCTTTATAGTTTAACTAGATAAAGGTCTCAGTCACATTTGAGTAAAATAATCCTATTTCTATAAATGTCATAGGATCTTTTTTTTAAAGATATTTTATTTTCACGGACCCCTTGCAATTACACCACGGACCACTAGGGGTCCGCGGACCCCCGATTGAGAAACACTGGTTTACATGTGTAATAGGGACACCGGACTGCCCTTAAATTAGACTAAATATCACACAGTGGTAACATCAGAGTATTTTAAATTCATTCTATGAACATCCACATGTACATACCCAGACATCAGGATTCCCATCCGATCTAAATATCACATAGGATCAGGAAGAAGGCGAATTCAGTTTGGTCTGAGTTCATTCCACAATTGCTGCACAATAACACCATCGATACTGAAGGGCCCTCGACGTCTGAAGAAGTATTAAGGGTGGGGGGGTTACAAACGTTTTAAATCCCTTGTGATTAACAAGATGTCCAAGACACATGCGTGCATCACAGATATGAACGTTAGGGTTAATATCAAGGGAAGTTGAATCAGTTCTAAGTGACCTCTTCAGTCTACACTGACTGCAGGCATCCCCACCCTTATAAACAATACAGGCGCATAACGACCGAAACCAACGACCAGTTTCATATGCAGATATGGGCGTGACCATTAACTAGAGTAACAATGGTCACATTGTAGCGGTTATAGGGATACATAATTCCCCTTATTGAGCTAGTAGGAACGTTTGTTTACAGCTGCTGTTTTCTCGGTTCGTGTTTACAGTGACGCACTTCCGCTGCGCGGGCTTTTGTTGCTGTTGTTATGGTGAAGGAATAAATGGTGCACGTTGTGTAGCCGAAAGAGAAAGTTATCACGACTCATGATTGAGCTCCTCGACAACGTGTACTATTCACAGAGGATTTGGGAATGGTTGCCATGACAGCATTGTAAGATGGCGACAGATGTACCCTACAACAGCGCATCCGCCTTTGTCTGCCGGAAGGATGATGACGTTACCGTCCTTCCTGAGAGTCGCGAGAGCTTTCCTCTCGCCTCTACTGACGCTGGACGGCGGCGGCGTCACATGACCGAGGCAGGCTGAAACTTTCGTGGGATTTGCCTCGGCGTAACAGCAACATTCAGCCCTCTAGCAAGGATGTCTTTCCCCGCCTAGGTGAGTTGTCTGTCGGACATATTCTTCACCCACTCGTCCACATCACCAGCGTCTGTCTGGCGCCCGTCTCCGTCTGCCGATGTCTCCAGAGTGCAGTAAGCGGGTTGTACTTCTTTGGCTGCCTGGTTTTCGACGTTTCGTGTTGAGCGGGACGAGTTTTCTCCGTGAACTCAGTCACACGTTAGAAAGTGGTCTCATCTAGACCCGACACGAGTCTCTGTTGGATCTGCTCCTCTTTGGCTTTCAAAGCGGTAAAATTAGTTCGCTCACCCGTTCGTTCAACAGCTGCCTCTGCTCTGTGCCTTCTGGAGGATCTGGTTAGCTCGGTGGCCCTTGACCGAAGATTTAATTTGCAGGCTTTTTTTTAGGCGTAATCCCTCTCTGAGGCAGAATCTCAGGTGTCTGCCATTTTACGCGCCATTTGCCGTACAAGTTTAAGGCAATCCCCGCCAAAATGAGTCAGGATGTCTTTATGCATGCTCACTAATCCAGATAAGAAAATCAAAGAAAGTTGAACCAGTTCAATGCTGCGATTGCAAACATTCCCAAATCCTCTGTGTGAATAGCACACACGGCCATTGAAACTCTAGTTAATGGTCACGCCCATATTTGCAGATGAAACTGATCGTTGGTCTCGGTTGTTATGCAGCTGTATTGTAGCGAATTCGGGAGTCAACGCAACCACAGGAACTGCCGCGGCCGGGAAGCGAACCCGTATCGCCCGCACCGCAGGGGACATCGCTAACCGCTCGACTAAAGGGTCAGACCCGCCAGCCAGCGGCCAGCGTGTCTACTTATCCATGGTACCTGCAGTCAGTTTAGACTGAAGAGGTCACCGAAGAAACGTATCTGTCAATAAACGTGGTATCCAGATGAACTTTCTTTCTGATTTTCTTACCTGGATTATTGAGCATGCACGAAGACATGCTGATGTAAGATGCTACAGTGTCAGTTAGTTCGTCCAGGTTGCCAGCTGCAGCTTCA
Organism: Lampris megalopsis; assembly: GCA_022114975.2. Lineage (NCBI taxonomy): Eukaryota > Metazoa > Chordata > Actinopteri > Lampriformes > Lampridae > Lampris > Lampris megalopsis. The sequence goes on from JAJHIY020000513.1 coordinate 14,452, forward strand.
AATGCACTCGAATCCATGCAGTGAAAATAGTCTTACAGTCCCTGCTTTGCTTCGCTGGTCCGTTTCCTTACTGTTTTGACCACAGTCTTTGCAGATCTTAGTTTCTGACTGTAATAAAATGAACCAAGCAGTGATCAGAGTGCACCAGAGCTGCCCGGGGGACAGAGTGATATGCATCTTTATGAATTGTGTAGCAGCGGTCCAGTGTGTTATTTTCCCTGGTGGGACAATTAATATGCTGTCTGTATGTTGGTAGTTCATGATTTAATTTTGCTCCATTAAAGCCCCCAAGGATTATGAAAAATGAGTCCGTATGTTTTTGTTCCAAGCCAGTAATCTAGTCGGACAGGATTTCCAGCGCGCCATACTCACTGGCCTGGGGTGAGATGTGTTATCCATCCAGCCAGCCATCCATCCATTATCCGAACCGCTTATCTGAACCGGGGATGCTGGAGCTTGGGCGGCAGGTGGAGAGACACCCTGGCCAGGCCACCAGGCCATCACACAGGCCATCACACAGGATGTGTTATGTCTGTTCATATATTAGAACAAATGCCAGGACGCTGGCACGGCAACTTTACTCATGTCGCACACGTCACGCGCAGAGCAACCACACGGTTTTCTTTTTACATCCGGGTTCCTCCAGCTACAGATAGCAAAATGGTACAATACACTACATTCCCCGTCTTAAGATTTTTTTTCCATCTACTCGGAACATATTGCAACTGTTCTTTAACTCAAAATAATGTCATGTAGCATTGTATATAATGCCTCATAACAGAACTAACTTTGCCTACACGAAAATAATCTTAATTCCCATAACCACAACAACATTCAATAAACGTCAATAAATCAGCTACACAGCAATATGAACTATGCAATGTCTCTTTCAGTTTGTCTACTCTATGTCTTAGTGGAGTTTTTACCAGTCTCCCTAAGGTTGTGTGACTAGACGAGTCACTCGTCTCACCATGTTGAGTGTGTGCTGAGCTTTGTGAGTGATAATTGTCCTCATCAGTTGATGGTGCATTTTCAAAGCTTGCATTCACACCCATGTCTTGCTCAGCAGCAGGAGATGGAAACTCCCTCTCAGCTGTCTTCCTCAAATGTCTCCTATTCCCCCTGAAGCTCCTTCCCTCAGGTGTAAGAATGACAAAAGTTTACTGTGGTTCGTGCCCTCTCAGAGCCACAGCTGGCTCCCATACCTCTCCACGCTGCATCCGGGCATTTTCTCCAATGTGCAGCTCAGGTAGGTGTTTTGCATGGCAGTCATATAGGGTTTTTTGTTTTGCTTGCTTTTCTTTCAGCTTTCTGTGCACACGGAGTGCTCCTTCAGAGGTGAGTAGTGAAGTAGAGGGTGGAAGTTTTGTCTTCAACCGATGACCCATCAGCATCTGTGCAGGTGACAACCCTACACCTTCCATTGATGTGTTCCAATACCACAAAAGCACTATGTAAGCAAGTATTATCCCGAGACTTCTTAAGCAACTTCTTGACCATCTGTACAGTCCTTTCTGCTTGTCTGTTTGGCTGAGCGTAACCAGGACTGGATGTGATATGGCTGAACACCCAGTCCTCTGCAAAACCTCTGAATTCTGCATTGGAATATTGTGGACCATTGTCTGAAATTACCACATCAGGAATTCCCTGCCCCACAAGTATGGATTTCATGGGGTATTACACCCTTACGGGTTGTTTCATTCAGCCTCATGATCTCTGGGTATTTCGAGAAGTAGTCGACACATAGCAGAAAATTTGAGCCATTGCTGTGAAACAGATCTGTGCCTACCTTTTCCCAAGGCCTATTTGGTAGGGGGTGCGAGATCAGTGGTTCCTTTTGAGTGCTATTCCTGTTCTCATTGCAGGCAGCACACTGCGCTACCACTTGGTCAATCTGGGTGGACATGCGTGGCCAATAAAGAACACCCCTGGCTCTTTCTTTACATTTGACTTCACCTAAGTGTGACTTGTGTATCTTGCTAAGCATCTGCAGTCTCAGTTGCTGTGGTACAACGAGCTTCTGTGCTTTGAATAGGAGCCCTGATGATGTGAAATGGGCCTCTTCTCTGAACGTCCAGAAAGGTTGCACACCTGACACAGCAGATTAGCTGCTTCACGCCTTCACAGCTCTGTCGTTGAGCCTCCTCCCAGTGCCATTCTGTCATTCTGTCTCACCCTGTAGTAGTTCCCTTAAATGAGCAGAGACTTCAGAGATATTAGCAATGAATTTGGCTAGATATTGGACCATCCCCACGAACCTTAGAAGTGCTCCCTTGTCAGCAGGTGGGGGTATTTGCACCATGGCCCTAACCTTCTCTTCATTTGGCTTCAGCCTGTCTACACTGAGTTTATGGCCTATGTACTTGACCGCTGTCATCCTTAATTTGCATTTGCTTTTGTTGAACTTTAGGCCATATCAATCTGCTCTTTGTAATGCCCAGTGTAAAAGTTTTACAGTGTTTGCAGCCCAGCAAGCCTAATCCCCCTGTCTCCTTTGGGACCTCCAAGTATTTTTCTTTGTCCTGGGGTTTGAATTGTTCCAGATGAATGATGAAATTAACATATCTAGTTGTTGAAATATAGGCATCGTTTTTTTAACACAGATTTTTCAACAAACAAATCATTGTAATGTGTTCATTCACTCAGAACTCAGAAGAATCTTTTAATTAAGGTGGTAAACATGAACTTGGATGACCAAAGAACTAAACTTAGGTCACTGAAAAGTGATCAGTCAGGGAGTCCGTGTGGCATGGTGGTCTATTCTGTTGTCTACCAACATGGGGATCGCTGGGTCGAATCCCCGTGTTACCTCCGGCTTGGTTGGGCATCCCTACAGACACAATTGGCCGTGACTGCGCCTGTTTGGGGGGGGGAATAGCATGATCCTCCCACGCGCTACGTCCCCCTGGTGAAACTCCTCACTGTCAGGTGAAAAGAAGCGGCTGGCGACTCCACGTGTATCTGAGGAGGCATGTGGTAGTCTGCAGCCCTCCCCGGATCGGCGGAGGGGCTGGAGGTGCAACCGGGACGGCTCGGAAGAGTGGGGTAATTGGCCGGGTACAATTGGGGAGAAAAAGGGGGGAAAATCCATTCATTTACCTTTATGGGTTTTAATATCAACCCCCCCTTCTCCCCGAGCCGTCCCGGTCGATGCTCCACCCCCCTCTGCCGATCCGGGGAGGGCTGCAGACTACCACATGCTTCCTGCGATACATGTGGAGTCGCCAGCCGCTTCTTTTCACCTGACAGTGAGGAGTTTCACCAGGGGGACGTAGCGCGTGGGAGGATCACGCTATTCCCCCCAGTTTCCCCTCCTCCCTGAACAGGGGCCCCGACCGACCAGAGGAGGCGCTAGTGCAGTGACCAGGACACACACCCACATCCGGCTTCCCACCCGCAGACACGGCCAATTGTGTTTGTACGGCCCCCCACCAAGCTGGAGACAACGTTGGGATTCGACCCAGCGATCCCCGTGTTGGTAGGCAACGAAATAGACCGCCACCCGAACGCCCACTTTTGTGGTTATTAGCCTTTAGCTGATAGGTCACTAGAGAGACTGGTGATACAGGTTGAAGAGAGAGAGAGAGAGAGAGAGAGAGAGAGAGAGAGAGAGAGAGAGAGAGAGAGAGAGCGAGAGAGAGAGAAAGTCACGTGGTAAGGGTCCTGAATTGATTTTCGTATCAGGCTGACCCCCAGAAGACCTCATATCTAGTGGAAATGAGGCACGTGTAGTTACAGAGTGGTACAGTGGCTTTTGCGAAAGGCCAATTAACTTTTCGCAAAAGCCCCGCCTCCTTAGTTACTGTTGCTATGTCCATCAACCTTCTTGACTTTATCAGACGTCAGACTCGGGCTGTCAACAGCCATGGCGGTACCGGTCCTTGTTAGTGAGTCTTTTTGGAGCAATACCTCCGCGATATCATCTAGGTCGAGGCAAAATTGCCCAGACGTCCCGGTCGCTGCTCCACCCCCTCTGCCAAGCGGGGGAGGGCTGCAGACTACCACATGCTTCCTGCGATACATGTGGAGTCGCCAGCCGCTTCTTTTCACCTGACAGTGAGGAGTTTCACCAAGGGGACATAACGCGTGGGAGGATCACGCTATTCCCCCAATTCCCCCTTCCCCCCAAACAGGCGCCGAAGGAGGAGGCGCTAGTGCAGCGACAGGACACATACCGACATCCGGCTTCCCACCTGCAGACACGGCCAATTGTGTCTGTAGGGACGCCCCACCAAGCCGGGATAACATGGGGATTTGAACTGGCAAACCCTGGGTTGGTAGGCAACGTAATAGACCGCCACGCTACCCGGACACCCTGAAAAATGACAAATTTCATTCCGTAACATTGCAAATATCATTCAGTAGAAAAAAAAACGTTTTGGACCAATCACTGATCCCTGAGGTACTCCACAGTTTACCTTCCTAAAACCGAACAGTGTCATTAATTTACACACATTGCTGTGTGTTTTCCAAGTAGCTTTTCGGCCAAGAATAAGCTATACCTTGTAGCATCTACTCCCTCTGTCTCCCTGTCTCTCTCTCTCTGTCACTCTGTCTCTCTCTCTCTGTCTCTCTGTCTCTCTCTCTGTCTCTCTTTGTCTCTCTCTCTGTCTCTCTCCCTTTTGGAATGCCGCCAGAGATTAGTAGGTAGAGTCTTTTCACAAACTGAGTTTCCACCCAACTCACATAAAGGAGCCACATTGACATCAACCAGACCAAAGGACCTCCTGAACTAATCACGTGTTTGACATGATCGTCAAATTTATAGCAGGACACGAGAACACTTAACGACCTTCCCAGGTTATCTTCACTGTTGATCACAGGAAGATCTGTTAACCCCATCTCCACACAAGATAAGACTCTTTTCCACAGAAGAGTTGTGTATTCGAGGTTAAATGAAGTTTCTCTTAGTCAGAACAATGACTTGAGTTAATCAATTCAAGTTTCATTCTCTCTCTCTCTCTCTCTCTCTCTCTCTCTCTCTCTCTCTCTCTCTCTCTCTCTCTCTCTCTCTCTCTCTCTCTCTCTCTCTCTCACACACACACACACACGCAACCCCTCTCTGAACTGTGCCAGATGCTGGCGATCTTATTCGTAAATTCAGACATTTCACAGAGAGCTTTATTTTAACCCTCTTTGTTTCTGTACATGTGTGAATTGAAAAGCGTTCATTGTTTAACCCTCTAGTAACCCAACTAATATTACTCCACAAACAATTTCATGAACAATGATATGGCTCCCATATCATAACACTTAAATTGACTGAGATATTGATTTAAGATTTTAGCTGAATTTCTACCATGTAACCATACTGCCATCTAGTGACCATAGGTGGTTAGGTCTCTCGGGTCAAACGATATGCTGTTAACTGTTTTATTATTTTCTTTCATTTTATTTTATATATGTTATTCAGTTAATCTCATATAAAGTGGTATTTTTATCATATGGCGGCACGGTGGCCCAGTGGTTAGCACTGTTGCCTCACAGCAAGAAATTCCTGGGTTTGAACTCCAGGTCATCCCAGGTCCTTTCTGTGTGGCGTTTGCATGTTCTCCCCGTGTCTGCGTTGGTTTCCTCCTCCGGGTGCTCCGGTTTCCTCCCACCATAAAAAAGACATGCATGTTATGGTTAATACTCCTGTCTGTGCCCCTGAGCAAGGCAACGGAAAGAAGAACTGGAGTTGGTCTTCAGGTGCTGTAGCTGCCCAGTGGCGTGTCTAGACTTTTTTGAGTGGAATGGCCCTAATGGGGCACTGACTTATGCAGGGGTGGCCTGAAATGGGGGGTCTGGGGGTCCTCCCCCAGGACATTTTAAGCATCGAACACTTCATTTCCTGCATTTTGGTGCCTTTTCTGCATCAATTTATGACTGTTTCTGCCTCGCGCGCAGCAAGGAAGCAAATATTTACTGACCACTCCAAATCAAAACGTACTCTTCTTCTCTGGGTTTTTGGCAGCCTAGACAGTACTCTGGTACATTACTGTCTCTCAGGTTTAAGACTGAATTGCGCCTATAGAGAAAGTTCAGTTTACTCCTCAGAGAGTTCAAACTAAGACCCGCCTCTGGGCAGATAGCCAATCAAATAGCCACCTGGGGTGGCGAATCAGATTCCAGGGGTGGCACGTGCCACCCCAGGTGCCACTCCCTGGACACGCCACTGCAGCTGCCCACTGCCCCTATGTAATAGGATGGGTTAAATACAGAAGACGAAGTTCACTGTAACCGAAAAAGGGTGCAATGGCAAAAATAAAGTGGCTTCCTTGCTTTCTTTCAGCAAGTTTTACTTAACTTCTGTTCATCTACTGATGGGAGCCATAAAGAATATTCAATTTGATCGACCCTGACCCCAACCCTGACCCTAACCCTGGTTGTGGAAGCCCGCGCTTCTGGTGAACTTCTGGTGAAGTGGGCGAACTGAGCCTCTCTGGTGACGTCATGACCGTTCAAGGTGATGCGTGGTATTTGGGCGCATCAGCTCTCCACAGACGTTATGGAAAGGACTGGCGTATCATCTGCAGGCAACATTGGATTTTGGCGCATGCATTGCACGCAAAGTGTAATATCGTGTTCAAACTAAGACCCGCCTCTGACTGGGCAGATAGCCAATCACCTGGGGTGGCCAATCAGATTCCAGGGGTGGCACGTGCCACTCCCTGGACACGCCACTGCAGCTGCCCACTGCCCCTATGCAATAGGATGGGTTAAATACAGAAGACGAAGTTCATTGTAACCGAAAAAGGGTGCAACGGCAAGAATAAAGTGGCTTCCTTGCTTTCTTTCAGCAAGTTTTAGTTAACTTCTGTTCATCTACTGATGGGAGCCATAAAGACTATTCAATTTGATCGAACGATTTCTGCTTAATCATATGCTAATGTAAACTACTGATAAGACACGTTAGCCCCTAGCTAACGGGTCTGACCCTTTAGCCGAGCGGTTAGTGATGTCGCCTTGTGGTGCAGTACACCCTGTAGGGAATCCTGCACCGGGCAAGAAACTAACCGGTTACTTTATCTAGTATGTAGGGCAATATGCTTGTACCTGTTCACACATGTTGTAATGTTTAAAATCACTGTCGAGTGGCCATGATGTTTCACCTGGGTGTGAGTTTGCAAAGTACGGTCTGAATGAATGAATCATCTTTCCTTCAGTCATGGAGGGAATATCGGTAAAGAGGTGTATGGCCAAGCTGGGCATGAAACACCATCCGCTCTGCCTGTGAAACGTTCAGAGCCAGGGTGGATAATAAAAAGCCAGGTGCGTTTCTTTGTTCAAGTTTTTTTTTCCCAAGGTTTTTTTTCCCTTTCTTGTGGAAGTTTTGTCAAAGTTTTCAAAAGTTTTTCAATGCTACTCTTTTTTTTATATTTTCTTTGTGAAGACTCCTCCCAAGTCTTCTTTTATTTTTCAAGTACTTTTCCGCTTTTTTGGAAAAAAAAAATTTTTTTTTGGAGGGTTTCTTTATCTCACAAAGTTATGCGCAGACTTTATTGTTATTGACATCTTTTTGAAACAAGCCTCAGTTCCCTATCTCCTCTCAACTGAGTTGGGTAAGGTGGAGGCGCTAGTGCCGAGACCAGGACACATACCCACATCCGGCTCCCCACCCGCAGACACGGCCAGCTGTGTCCGCGGGGACAAGCATAACAATAACAATACATTTGAGGGAACACGAGGTTATGGGAATTATTTCACTGGAACTCTTACCGATTTTCTTGGTCCCCCTTTTCACCCTTTCCTGCCCCTCTTGAGATGGAAGCTTTGAAGACCCGCAAGGCAAAGCGTGGTTCACACCGGAACTCTGCTGTGTTCAGAGATCATAGCGCACATGCACGTTACTTCCGGGTTTTGAATACAGGTAACGCGTTACATTACAGGTCATCCATTATGAAGAAATGACCACGTAATATGCAAGTAAAACAGATGTAACTGATAAATACAGAGTTAAATATGAGTAAAATCTCTAGCTTGCTAGGTCAAACACTGTGGGGGGGGGGGTAAACTCAAGTATTCTGAATCATTTATGCCGCAGGGATGCTAAATAGTAGTTAGCGGCTAAATCTGAATATAAGGTGAGTATTTAATGTGGTGCTAGCTTAACTGTGGATCGGTTACTCTGCTGCACATTAGATATTCACCTTATAGTCCAATTTACCTGCTAGGTGCCACTTCTCCCTGCAACACACAGGACTGAAAATAATCGTGTTTGGCACAGTGTGATTTGTGAAATAATAGGTGTGTGTGTGTGTGTGTGTGTGTGTGTGTGTTTAAACTTGGTTTTAAAATGCGTTTTGGGCGATCGGATCACGCGTGGACAGCGAGACACATCGCCATTCACACCTGTGTCTATCATGCGTCTCCAAATGCGCCCTGCTGACCACTTGTGGTCAGATGTCGTTACTCCGAAGAAGAAGAAGAAGATTCGGTACTGTCTACGTCACTTCCGCTACAATGACAAAGGGCCTCAGTCAAGCGCCAGATTTGCCGACTAGCTGTGAGAACAGGTGTCTGAAGAGGTTTCAAGCACTGATACACATGTACGGACTGTTCCACCTGTTGAGATGACAGGGCTGATTCTTCTGCCCAGGTGGAGGTGAGGCATCTCCTTTCACTTGTACTCCACCCACGTGCGCTCTCCTCTCTCTCCATTCTTTTTTCCGAAGTTGGCGCGCTCTTACCAAAACAACCACCACGTCCTGCACTGATGACGTATTTTCCTGTTACGTCCTTGTCGGGGACGCATCAGGACGCATTAGCGTTTACACTACAGAAGATGTGCGGTCACGTGCGTCCCAGACCACCTCGGCAGGTGGTTTGAGTAACCGGTTCACCAAACGTTTTGGTGGTGGTTTACACTTGCGTTTAGCGCCGTCCACCTGTGATCCGATCCCCAAAAAAACCAAACAAAAACCAAAACAAAAACACATTTTAAAACCAAGTGTACACTCTCAGAAATTGAGGTACAGAAGCGGTACACTTCTGTGCGCATAGGTACATTACAGCAACAGAGGTATAACATTGTGTAAACTACTAATAAGACACGTTAGCCCCTAGCTAACGGGTCTGACCCTTTAGCCGAGCGGTTAGTGATGCCGCCTTGTGGTGCAGTACACCCCGTATCGAGTCCCGCACCGGGCAAGAAAATAACCGGTTACATTGGTGGCAGCGGTGGGACCCGGAAGTGTGCAGATCCTCAGAAGTCTCTTCGGAGCGCGGGAAGAACAAAGCGCGAGGGCGCGCTTCCGGGGAGGGTGACGACTGTAAACTACTAATAAGACACGTTAGCCCCTAGCTAACGGGTCTGACCCTTTAGCCGAGCGGTTAGCGATGTCGCCTTGTGGTGCAGTACACCCCGTATCGAATCCCGCACCAGGCAAGAACGTAACCGGTTACAATTGTAACGTGCATGGATAAGTAGACACATTAGCCCTTGGTTAGCGGGTCGAACCCTTTAGTCGAGCGGTTAGCGATGTCTCCCGCGGTGCGGGGGATACTGGTTCGCGTCCCGGCTGCGGCGGTTCATGCGGTTGCCCCCCCCCCCCCGCGAATTCACTACAACGTTGTACTTTGAAGGATCAGATATGTATCTTTCCAAAAGCTGAAAGGTAACAAATGTACTTAAGAGACAATGAAGTATCCTTACATGGCTACATTGTTATACTCCAGAAAGTTACTGTCTCAGCGACAAGCATTTCTACCCGCTTAGACACTGGTACTTGTTTTTCTTAGTGTGTGAGTGTGTGTGTGTGTGTCTTTGTGTGTGCGTGCGCGCGAGCACGCGCTCGTGCGAGCATCTTAAAAGAGCACCTTTAAGATTCTCTATGATGAAAACACATTCACATGAAAAAGTAAGGGACTGAGGGAAATATCCCGAGTTGAAAGAACTTGAACTTCTCTCAAAGGAAAACTACCAGGAAGTCTTGGAAGTTTTTGGAAAGATCCTTTCTGACATAAAAGAAGTTGGAAAGAACCCTTCCGACGTAAAGGCATCAGAAACCATTTCTTAATGAGCAGCACGTTAGAGCTGCATGTCAGAAGCGTGAGCGCTGCAAACCATTTAAAGCCTTTTAGAGAGATGAGCCTGTGCCGCGCTGTGTGTGCGCGCGCGCGTGTGCGTGCGTGCGCAGGGGTTAAATTGGGCCGGATCTTTGTAAACTTGACCCGTTAGCCAAGAGCTAGTGAGTCTACTTATCCATGCGAGTTACACTACCCACTAATTTAATGCCAGTATTAAAGTTAGGCATTAGAATGCTGCTCGAGGTTAAGGTCAGGTTTATTTGTTTTCTCTTGTTTTGTGGTTCAGTTAACAGTTAAAATCTACATATGGTTTGGTTAGGGTTAGGGGAAAGGGTGCAGGTTAGGGTACATTTTGGGCTTGGGATTAGGGAAACATTTAATCAAAAACTGTGTGTGTGTGTGTGAGAGAGAGAGAGCGAGAGAGAGAGATATTTGAAAATAAAAATGACTGATCCTTGTCAGCTGAGCCCGGTCTCGCCAATGATGATGATGATAAGATGATGCGTCCAAATACCACGCATCGCCATGAATGGTCATGACGTCACCAGCGAGGCTCAGTTCCCCCGCGAGGCTCAGTTCGCCCAGTTCACCTGGAGCGCGGACATGCCCAAGCAGGTAATCGGGGGAAGCAAATCAAAGCATGGTATAAACGATAGTGTTTTAGTTATTTTATTAACCCAAACCCTGACCCTGACCCCGACCCTAACCCTAACCCTAACCCAAACCCTAACCCAGACCCTGACCCAGACCCTGACCCTGACCCTGACCCCGACCCTAACCCAAACCCTAACCCTAACCCAGACCCTGACCCTGACCCTAACCCTAACCCAGACCCTGACCATGACCCCAACCCTAACCCTAACCCAGACCCTGACCCTAACCCAAACCCTAACCCAGACCCTGACCCTGACCCTAACCCAAACCCTAACCCAGACCCTGACCCTGACCCCGACCCTAACCCTAACCCTGACCCTAACCCTAACCCTAACCCAGACCCTGACCCTGACCCTGACCCAGACCCTGACCCTGACCCTGACCCCGACCCTAACCCTAACCCTAACCCTAACCCCTACCCAAAACCTAACCCTAACCCTGACCCTGACCCTAACCCTAACCCTAACCCTAACCCTGACCCTGACCCTGACCCTAACCCTAACCCTAACCCTGACCCTGGCCCCGACCCTGACCCTAACCCTGGTTGTGGAAGCCCGCGCTTCTGGTGAACTTCTGGTGAACTGGGCGAACTGAGCCTCTCTGGTGACGTCATGACCGTTCAAGGTGATGCGTGGTATTTGGGCGCATCAGCTCTCCACAGAAGTTAATGGAAAGGACTGGCGTATCATCTGCACGCCATATTGGATTTTGGCGCATGCATTGCACGCGAAGTGTAATATCATGTTATTAGTACGCAGACTGGTGACAGCGGGCTGGTCAGTTATATACGCTCCATGGAAAAGACGACTTTCGCCCTTCGTCTACAGAAAGACACAGGGGGAAAATACTGGAAAATATGGGATTGTCACTTAAGGGGAAACTGTTGTTGATTAGATTTTTTTATCTTCTTCTTCTCTTCTTTCTCACTAGGCAGCATTGCTGAAATCCCTGTGTGATGACCCGTACCTGTATATCTGTCTTCGGCGTTTGACGATAACAAGCAAGACCTCTTGTTCTGTACTTTATTTGTTTGTATTTTAAATGTGAAAGGCTGCTAAAAGAAGAAGAAGAAGAAGAAGAGAAATAAAAATGACTGATCCTTTCCAGCCCCTCTCCGCTGTCAGGCCGTTTATGAGACCGGCCCTGGGTTTGGTAAAGATTCAGTGTTTTGCTCAGGGACACTTCAGCTGAGGGGTGCCTGCTACCATGGCGTCTTAAATCAACGTATTTCTGTTGAGGGATGGTCTCTTTAACCGCCAACCTACCCCAATATCTTACACTGAGAATCGCTGTAGGTGTGTAGTGTGTCTTTGTGCATACCTGCCTATTTAAGTGTTTGTGAACCTCTCACAGTCTGTTTGGAAGAAAAAACTCATAATGATCTGAATAAAGCCATCTCATAGTTGGTTATGCTTATGATCTCTGTAAGCCACTCCAGCTAAAAGTGTTTGTGTCCCAGCCAGTCTGGTCCCTCTGGGGGTCAGAGGTCACTTTCATCGCAGTCGGTCATCAGTCTGACAGCCTGACATTGTAAAGGTGTTGTTTACTCTTTCCTTTTCATTTCTGTCACCGGAATAAAACCCACAAAATGAGGCTTAAAATACAGGTGGGATATTTCTTTTTTAACCGATGTCCACTCCAGCACCAGTAGGTGTCATGGGCAGAAGGGGGCAGGGTTCAGCAAGCCTGGAGCTTCAACAGGCACACTACCTGATCACCAGCAAGTTCAACTCACCGTACTAAAACAATTGGAAGCCGCTTGCAAGTAAAATGAGTGGTCGGTGGGCCTAACAAAAAACAAACACGTGAACAGCATTGCGGTGATTTATAGCCAGAGGCCAAAGGTCAAGGTAGGCAGGGACAGTACAACTCCTAAACCCGAGTAAAAGCCACTCTGTTTGATCAGGAGTTGATACCTTGCTGTTCCACTTCCAGCACCGCCTCCCTGTTGTTATTGTTACTCTCTTTACTTTCCACTAGCACCTCTTCTTCATCTTCAGCTGCTCCCATTAGGGGGCGCCACAGCGGATCATCCATTTTCATCTCTTCCTGTCCTCTGCATCCTCCTCGGTCACACCAGCCACCTGCATGTCCTCCCTCACCACATCCGTAAACCTCCTCTTTGGCCTTCCTCTTTTCCTCTTGCATGACAGCTCCATCCTCAGCATCATTCTCCTAGTATACCCAGAATCCCTCCTCCGCACACGTCCAGACCATCTCAATCTCGCCTCTCTTGTTTTGTCTCCAAGCCATACGATCTGAGCGGTCCCTCTAATATACTCGTTCATAATCCTGTCCATCTTCATCACTCCCAACTAAAATCTTAGCATCTTCAACTCTGCCACCTCCAGCTCCTCCTCCTGTTTTTTTTTTGTCAGTGCCACTGTCTCCAAACCATGTAACATAGCTGGTCTCGCTACCATCTTGTACACCTTCCCTTTCACTCTTGTTGGTACCCTTCATCTCTATGGCTATCCCACTTCTTCGCCAACCTCTTCCTCCATAATCTTTCCTGTACTTCCTCATTCCACCACACAGTCTCCTTATCTTTCTTCCTCTGTCCAGACGACACACCAAGGACCTTCTTATCTGTGCCCCTCACTATTTCTGCAGTAGTTGCCCGGCCATCTGGCAAATCCTCACTACCACCCAGTGCCCATCTTAGCTCCTCCCTGAACACTACATAACAGTCTTCCTTCTTCAAATTCCACCATTTCATTCCTGGCTCTGCTCTCACTCTCTTACTCTTCTTGGTCTCCCAAGTGTAAAGAGCCAAGATTTCAGGAGGCTGCTGGCCAAATGCAGCTACAGTGGATGGACCAATGTGGCAAGTGACCATTATATCTGTGCCAGCATTAACTGGACTGGCCAATAATGCTTCAAATTTGATGAGCAAATGATCTGACCCAGCAGATGTGGTTGGCAAGACATTCAGATCAGAAACGGCTATCCCTTTAGACAAAACCAAATCAAGGGTGTTACCGCTGGAATGAGTCGACTCGAACAAACTGAGCGAACCCAAAGGTATCAAAAAGCACCAGAAAGGCTTAACTTAAGAGGATCAGCAGCCATATTCAGATGAATGAAATCACTAGGAATTAGAATCCCATCAGAATGAACAACAAGTCCTGAGACAAATTCTCCAGATTCTTCAAGAAATAGTGAGTAAGAGCCAGGAGGCCGATAGAGTATCACAATCTGGACTGAGCCGAGTCCATTCATGGCTGAGGGGGATGGACCAAGAACAAGAGCCTCAAAAGACTGGAATTTAGATTCAAGTCTAGAAGTCAGATTGAAAATAGATTTATGGATTAAAGCAACACCCCCACCTTGTTTATTTGCCCGAGCTACATGGGCATACGTATAGTCTGGTGGGGAAGCTTCATTAAAGGGAAGGGAAACATTTGGTTTCACCCATGTTTCACATAACCCAGTCATATCAAAACTATGTTCAAGAAACAGCTCACTTAGGAGTAAGGCTATGGTAGACAATGACCTGATATTTATGCTGGAAAGCTGAAGATGAAGAGGAATTTCCCAAAGCATACATCCAAATCACCAAAGGAATGGCTTCACCAAACAAAAAGAAGAAGAAGGTCACCGTGTTGGAATGGCCCGGCCAGAGCCCAGAATCAAAAGGTTCTTCAACACAGTATCAGTGCACACTTGTGCAGCCAGGTTCCTGCAAAAGGCATTTAAAACTAGTTCCTCATGCTCCGTATGTGTTTATTTACTTGTACTTTGGCCCTCCTCTCTTTCTCTTCTTCAATGCGCTTTGTTCTTAAGACTTCCTTTTCCTTTGAGCTGATGCGTTTCCGCAAGATTTCACAAAATTTGAGATGAGATGTGAACAGTCGGGCAAGTGAGTCTCCAAGGCCTCACTTGCGGCAGGAAAGGCCGACTGTTAAGACTAGTCCTTAAGTCTGAACAGCCCGATCAGTCGCCGAATGTTTGGGAGCCTTTCATACAGATGGAGGGCCAAACAGAGGGGGGAAGGTGCGTTTTGGGATTTCTCTGTGTTGGTGTGAGCATACTCTTAATTCATCCCAGAGAGAAGAGGGTGAGCAGGGCTGGTCTCCGTCGGGAGCTTGTAAAAGCTGCAGCTTGTTGACTCACCATTTGGCACCCTACATTTGGCACCCTGCATTTGATTCCAAATCCATTTACTCTAAGTTTTATTTTGGCAATGGTATTGTGTGTGGCAGGCAGGGCGATCACTCACAAAACCGTGAAGGATTACGTCAGGACACGGCACGTACTGGCATGGCATGTTTGTTCCACTTTCACTTCCTGCTAGCATCTGAGTGTGCTGTGAAAAACAGCAACCCGTGTTGTGTTTTTATAAATGCTGCCCAAAACGATGCGAAAATGCATACTTTCACAATGCCCAGTGCTCAAAAGGCCCGACCAAACACCCCGCAAGCCACCACTGCCCTCCAGAAGCTGGTGCTGCTCGCTTTGTTTTTGGTTTTTGTCTTCTTCTGTTGTGTAATACGAGCGTCACTTCACACAAAAACATGTTGTTTGGTGTTATTATAAGACTAGAAGAACCCCGCTACAATGTAGCGGTGCGGTTCTCCACCCGTCTAAATCTCCCTCCTCTTCATCCTGCCAGCTAACCGCCTTCCCCCTGCCCCTAACCCCCCTCCCCACTCCAACTCCCTCCCCCCAAATGCTCAGAATCATCTGAAATGCCGAGAAAAGTGGTTTTTTAGCCATTTTTAGAAAATGCATATTTTGCATAATTATGCATAATTATTAGAATTATTTTAATGTTCTGCTATTTTTCTGGTCCTCTCTGGAACAATACCTACCACCTCCAAAAAAAAAATGAGGATCATAAGTGCATTTTTGCAAAAATGCATTTATTTTGCATAATGCCAAAACATTTCCAAGTCCCAGAAATTTTTTTTTATATAGGTGAAAAAAATCAAAGATGCTCAGAATCATCTGAAATGTCGAGAAAATTGGTTTTTAGCCATTTTTAGAAAAATGCATATTTATGCATAATTATGCATAATTTTAATTAATTTTCTGCTATTTTTTATAGGTGCCCCCGATCATCCCCAATAACCTCCAATAAGAATCAAGGCCCCAAGTGCTTTAGTTTGGCCGTTTATAGACTCTCACACCGACACACACCACACACCAGACACACATTGTGACAATACGGGAGTAGATAAAGCAAAAACATAAGCACTGAATACGAGTATAGCTTGGCCTAAATCCGTGCTGATCAGGATGACTGACAAAAACCATAAAAAGGGACTGATCTGGGATCATGTTTGGAATTGCATTACATGGTTCGCTGATCCCGAAATGTGATTCCTGTCTTTGTTTGTCTGGGTGGCTTCGTGTTCTTTGGATTGTGTGCCCAGCGCTTCATCTTCTCTTGTACGGATCTCTCTTTTATAGCCATTTTCTTTCTTTCTTTCTTTTTTTGGAATTCTCCCCCTTCTTCTCCCCAACTGTATCTGGCCAATTACCCCACTCTCCCGAGCCGTCCCGGTCGCTGCTCCACCCCCTCTGCCGATCTGGGTAGGGCTGCAGACTACCACGTGCCTCCTCCCATACACGTGGAGTCGCCGGCCGCTTCTTTTCACCTGACAGTGAGGAGTTTCGCCAGGGGGACGTAGCGCGTGGGAGGACCAGAGGAGGCGCTACTGCAGCGACCGGGACACATACCCACATCCGGCTTCCCACCCGCAGACACGGCCGATTGTGTCTGTAGGGACGCCCGACCAAGCCGGAGGTAACACGGGGATTCGAACCGGCGATCCCCGTGTTGGTAGGCAACGGAATAGACCGCTGCGCCACCCGGACGCCTCTAGCCATTTTATTGCTATCAGTAGCGTCAGTGGTGAAACGTCTCATGCGATACCCTAACTTGTCATGTCACAACCAATCAATACAAAATTTGAATTACAAAAAAAACCAAAAACAAAACAAACACAACACAGAATGACTTGGCCTGAAGACAAAAAGATCAGTCAGAAGATAATGTTCTTGCTTTAATCCCGGGGAGCAATACAATAGTGGCTCCCCTTCTTATGTCTTCTTCCGTACGGTGGCTCCCCAGTCTCCAACTGTATCTGTCGAACTCAGCCAAGCGAACCAACCCCGTGACGTCACAGGCCACAGTCCTGCAAGGTGGTGGCGCCCTTGCCTTGAGAGGTATAACGGGGCTTCTTTTTTCTTTTATATGTTTACATTCTTCGTGTCGACTTTAACATAGACACCTAATAAAGTGTGTGTGTGTGTTTGTGTGTGTGTGTGTGTGTTACCTCGGACCCTCCGTGTCTGAAGTCCAGGCGGTCCATTTATCACCTGCCCGACAGACAACAACGTTGTGTGGCGGTGTGGGCTGAAAATGGCAGTGGGTGGCAGTCAAGCATGGTGTGGCACCAAATGAGACCGCCTAAAGGAAAAGTTCATTTGTCAGGTTCCTTGGTAGACTCGGGGACACACAACCTCCTACCTGCTGAGACTTAAAGGTTATCTGTAACATACAGAAACGGATAGCTAATAACCCTGGTAGGACTAAAAAGAATGAGGCCGTAATGTTGGGGTACAACTCATTTCCCTTTCTCTCAGACAACTGAGACGCAAACCCTACAGCTCAACTCCTTGCACCCACTATTGCTTGCATTATTATTAAGCATTAATTTCATTCTAATTAGCCGTTATTTCAATATTTTCAAACACGCGCACAGCTTCAACGGAGAGGGTATTGGTTACAGTCTTACAGGTTTTATCTCTCTGACACAGACTTTGTATGTATTGTAGCGAGTTCGGGGGGGGGGCAGTCCGGGAACCGCCACAGCAGGGACGCGAACCCGTGTCTCCCGCTCCGCAAGCGACAACGTTAACCAGTCGACTAAAGGGTCCGACCCGTTAGTCAAAGACCAGCGTGTCTACTTATCCACGCTCGTTATACTATTATGTGTAAGCCTCAAAAATGTAATTTAAATGTCTGTCCAGCGGGGTCCAGGTAGTGTAGTGGTCTACTCCGTTGCCTAATGTAACGGTTTCAAGCGGGTCTCAGCACCAGCGTAGTGGATGTGGATAGGGCACAGAAGGAGGCAGCTCTCACGGACTGTTTTTCAGCATTTATTGGCTCTGCAGAAGATAACGATAACACATTTTTGGTGTCTCTTCTGCACCTCTGCTCCCGCACATCCAAAGTAACAGTTTACAGTTTACACCACGTTTAGTCGCATTATACAGGGCGGCAACACGTTATATCTGCACTTCTACAACTTCGACAAAAATATTGTTTAGCCGTCAAAACTACATAAACCCGCTGGTTGGTGTTGCTGCATTAGCAGCAAAACAATATGCATGAGAAGTTACAACATTAGCGGTTCATTTTTCAAAGAAAACAGTGAAACAGCATTTTTCACACAACTCACCTCATCAGTACAATAGGTTGATGCTAGATCCAACGGGGTGTAGGCACGGAAGTAGCCGTGACTGGCTGTTGCGTCGGCCAATAGACAGCGCGAAACCTCGAAGCGCACTGACTTGAAACAAAGGATGAGCACTGAAACATTCAGCTAGCTAGCTAGCTAGCTTACAACTGACCTAAACATTGCCAGATTGTACCGTAACAATAGCTAATGTTAACAATGGCTAGCAATGGAAATTCAAAAAGAGTTTAAACCCTAACCCTAACCCTAACAAACAACCAATCACGTCTCCTTGCGTGCCTACACCCCGTTGAATCTAGCATCAACTAATGCAATACGGCACTGTGAGGGAAGGCGGAAGCTACGGAAGCATAGGAGGTAGAGAAGGCCTGACATGGAGCAACATCATTTCCGCAGGGAATATTAATAACCAGAAGTCAGTTCCATTATCCAAACCACTTATCCTGCTCTCAGGGTCGCGGGGATGCTGGAGTCTATCCCAGCAGTCATTGGGCGGCAGGCGGGGAGACACCCTGGACAGGCCGCCAGGCAATCACACAGGACCGACGCACACCCGCACATCCATACCTAGGGGCAATTTAGTATGGCCGAGTCACCTGACCTACATGTCTTTGGCCGGAGCTCCCGGAGGAAACCCACGCAGACACGGGGAGAACTTGCAGACGACCCCCAAGGTTGGACTACCCCGGGGCTCGAACCCAGGACCTTCTTGCTGTGAGGCTACTGCGCTAACCACTGCGTTACGGTGCCGACCTGAATAAGAGACTCTTGCTAGCAATATCTAGAAATAAACATCATGACACCTAAAACAAGATCGAGCACCTTGATAACCATTCCGCCGTCCTCCCTCTTCTTCACGCATTTGTATTCCGTCTTGCTCCTACTGACTTTCCTTGCTCTTCTGTCCAGTGGACACCTCCACCTCTAGATTCTCCTCAACCTGCTCCCTACTCTCACTACAGATCAAGATGCCGTCTCCGAACATCATAGTCCACAGAGACTCCTGCCTGATCTGTCATCCTGTCCATCACCATTGCAAACAAGAAAGGGCTCTGAGCTGATCCTTGATGTAACCCCACCTCCACCTCGAACCCATCCGTCACTCCAACCGCACACCTCACCACTGTCACACTTCCCTCATACATATCCTGCACCACTCCTACATACTTCTCTGCCCCTCCCGACTTCCTGATGCAATAAAACAAATGGAAGCGGTAGTCAGGTAAGATGAATGCTACCAAGCTAAAGCTTAAAAAAATACAGCAATGAGAAGGACTGATTCACAGCCAGAGGCCAAACCGTAAAAAGGCCAAAGCCAAGCGTGGCTGTACGAGTCCTAAATCCAGATGTCAAGTTGGGGTGTGAAATGGAGAACGGCAAGAGTGCAGACCAGGGCAAGATAAAGGTGTGCAGAGTGCGCAGAAAACTTTAGAAATAAATAAGATTTAAGATGCCGTTTTAAAAGTGAGGGATTCTGACTCGCAGCGCTCAGATGCTGACTCGCCTCCTTCAGCGACTCACCTCAGTTTCAGTTTCGGTTTCGGTTGCTTGCTGAATGAAGGCTGGCAGTGAACTGACACCAGCCCACAATGGCCTGCCTGTTCCCATAACCTCAATTATACGCTTTGAAACTTGGCATATTCAAATTAAAAACCCTTCCATTTATTTATTTTTTTAAATAACTTATAATGTGACAATTAACCTCTATTCGATTTGGGTCAGTTGTTTTTCTTTCTTTTCTTTTTCCCCCCTCCTGTCTTGTTTGCAGTACAAATTTGCCCAAATCTGAGATAGGAGGGCATAACGGGAAACTGAACAGGGGGGGGTGTAAATTCCCCAGTAACCTCACTAGCAGCATCCTCAGTTCACCCATAATCACTGATTTTTCAGATTGTGGACAGTCTGCACCGGTCTACGCAGGACCCAATATTGCTGTAGATTATCAGTGAGCGTGAGCACGAATCCCCAAATTTCGTGCTCCACAATCCCAGATTCACAGGTGCCTGGTCCCGATAAGTCCGTTCAGGGCCACGCCGCAGGGAAACCAACAAAGAGCTTGCTTGTTATCCCTTTGAGCCCTTAATGGGCATCTGCAGTCCTGCAGAACCTGGCTGGGGGAATAACCCACAGTTCGTTGCATTGTGACATTTAAAACAGGGATAGGTGACGCCCCAGAAATGTTCGTTCATTCATTCATTCATTCATTCATTATCCAAGCCACTTATCCTAATTAGGGTCTCGGGATGCTGGAGCCTGTCCCAGCAGGCTGGGACAGGCACCCTGGACAGGCCGCCAGTCCATCACAAGGCCGACACATTCACACCTAGGGACAATTTAGCACGGCCGATTCACCTGACCTACTGGTCTACATGTCAACCTTGGGGGTCGTCCCGGGTCGTCCCCTGTGTGGGGTTTGCATGTTCTCCCCGTGTCTATGTGGGTTTCCTCCGGGTGCTCCGGTTTCCTCCCACAGTCCAAAGACCCCAGAAATGTAAAACATATCAACTAATGGCGCGTGAGACAACGCATGTTGCCATGGAAACAGCCTGCAAGAAGTGATTTATATGTAAGTATTCTATCACACAAAGTGTACGTCTGGCGAGACAGGCTTTCAATTTTCAGTTGACTTGAACCTGCAACATTACCATATTATTCATAACCTGCAAGATCATTAGATTGTTCATAACCTGCAACATTATTAGATTATTCATAACCTGCAACATTACCATATTATTCATAACCTGCAAGATTATTAGATTGTTCATAACCTGCAACATTACCATATTATTCATAACCTGCAACATTACTATATTATTCATAACCTGCAACATTATTAGATTATTCATAACCTGCAACATTACTATATTATTCATAACCTGCAACATTATTAGATTATTCATAACCTGCAACATTACTATATCATTCATAACCTTCAACAATACCATATTATTCATAACCTGCAACATTACCATATTATTCATAACCTGCAACATTACCATATTATTCATAACCTGCAACATTATTAGATTATTCATAACCTGCAACATTACTATATTATTCATAACCTGCAACACTATTAGATTATTCATAACCTGCAACATTACCATATTACTCATAACCTGCAACATTATTAGATTATTCATAACCTGCAACATTACTATATTATTCATAACATGCAACATTATTAGATTATTCATAACCTGCAACATTACCATATTATTCATAACCTGCAACATTACCATATTATTCATAACCTGCAACATTATTAGATTATTCATAACCTGCAACATTACCATATTATTCATAACCTGCAACATTATTAGATTATTCATAACCTGCAACATTACTATATTATTCATAACCTGCAACATTACTATATTATTCATAGACAGGAAATAAACAAACATCAATCTGTGCAATCAATCAGTCAAATGGTGAAAACATGCAGTCGGTGACTTATGCATCTGTGAAGAATGCAAAACGAATGATAAAACAAACACCCCCCCATCCAATGGTCAGGGTAACGTGTGACGTAACGAAGCGCCGCGTGTCCTCTTTCCCGACCCGTTCCATTCCTCGCGCATCCACGTGCTGATCACTCAGGCGACATCGCCCGGGTTTAGTGTTCAGACGGGCCATTTGAGACTGGGTCTGCGACACTGCTGCCGTGTGCTTGTCTACAGCGGCAGTCTGCAAAAGTCGGCCACTAAATGTTCGACGCCGAGCCTTTCCCCGTCACCAGTGATTAAAGTGGGCCGGAGCTCCCCGGATCCCGACACCGGCACTTCCCCTCCTTCTCCCCCAAGTCAACCGGAGCTGAGATCCGGCGGGATTGGGGGGCATAAAGAGTGAGTATCTTCAGTGTATTGCCAATAGTATTTCCAATAGTTTTGTCTAGCTCTGCTGTGGTTTTCATTCAAGCAGCTAACGTTAGCGAACGTAACGTTAGCTAGCTAGCTAACTAGCTATCTTCCACCCGGTAACGTTGCTAGCTAGTTGCTGACGTTGCTGGCTAGTTGTTTGAATGCTGCTAGGCAAGCTAACTATCGGTAGCGTCCGGTAACGTTACCGGTAGCTAGCTAGTTATGTTTGTCCAACCTTAGCTCTGGCCATGCAATATTTTCATTCATATAACTAACTAGCTAGCAAACGTTAGCTACCGGTAGCTATTATTAGCTTGTTTCAGCGTTCAGTTTTTATTGCTGAAAAACTGGTTTGTTCTTTATTATGATTGGAATTGGAACATTAAATGTTGTGATGACTATTAGTAAATTCATGAAGTCTGTTCAGTGGCACTTTCAACTAATACAAAAGACTGATTAAAATGCATTTCATTTTTTAAATTGAACATTTAGCCAGTGATTTATTGAGTATGTAGTGTGTGTGTGTGTGTGTGCATGTGCTCGTAGGGTTAATTTCCTGATTTGAGACGCAGTACTGGGGCCGACTATCACTCCCGCACTTTTGCCCACCTCTCTAATACAGAGATCCCCCACTTACCAAATCCCACTTTAACCCCTGCCCGTCACAGATGCGGCGTGGGGACGGCGGTGCAGAGGAAGCAAGGGATTGTAAATGTAAATTTGCATCTTAAAACCCTGACAAGAACACGGGGTGGCGTTGCCCCCCCCCCCTCACCCTGAAGGCTATGAGGTGCCACTCAGCAGATGAACGCGACGCACGTGTGGCACGGCCTCCGTCTGCCCCGTCAGCTTTTAGCTGATTGACTCGCCTCCCCCCTCGGGACACCCGTACGAGGTGGGGGCTGGGGTGGGGGAAGCCGCCCTCCTCCGTTCCGGCGCGTGTCGCTGGAGACGGGGCTCTGCGTAAATGCTCGCAACGTGAGACAGACGCCCCACCTCGCCTCCTCCCCCCTCCTCCCCCCGGGAATGGGTTTCTGTAATTGCCGCAGCCCACGCTGCTCTTTTTAATTTCTGCGCGTGCATCTACTTGCCCCCGCGGCGCTCGTGCGCGGGCCTCCCACATATCATCGCACCCACCCACCCACCCAGCCAGCAGGTTGGAAAGCGTCTTTAATCAGCCGTCCCTCATCAATATGGATGGGTAAATCGGCGCGAGCCTGCGTCGGCAGTCTCGCCGCGAGACCCCCCGCGACCAGAAGATTAGGAAGCCAATATCCAACCCGAGCCCTTCTATTGGCTTCATCAAGTCATATCGCTGATTGGGACGCTTTTACTTATGATTGGGTCCTTTGGGGGACATGTAATGGATTTTCTTGTTCGGCTCAAGAGACCCCCAGCAGACCTATGAGAAGAGAAGAGAAGAGATGGGATGAGATGAGACACTTTAATCTGGCTCTCTGAGCTGCAAAGGAGGATCTGAGCTACAACAAATGCAGTGATGGCAGCCGTCTTGTCGTTTTTTTGTTGCTTAGTTTCATTTTTCCTTGACTGAAATTGAGCATTTCAGAGAGCAAGAGAGAACCGCACGCTGACATGGGGGGCACAGAGTCACGAGGTCCTTGTTCTCTGTTTTTGTTTTGAAGCTACATACATATGTCAATAGTCCAAAGCACAAAGTTTTAAGTTATTTTGTGTATTTTTTTTTAAAGACAAGTCTGCTCTTTTACGCATCAAGCGCAAAGACTGGGTGTTGGTGACGAGGGAACGAGAGCCAGAAGTAGTCCAGCATGTTAATGCAGGAGACTTCCCTCCCCCCGTGTCTCATTTAACTCTTCTCGGCTGCGATTTGATGCGATGATGGCTGCCCTGAGACTGCAGCACAGTTCAATACAGACTTTTAAACCCATCCTTGCAAGGCTAGCCGTTATTGACGGAGAGTGGACTTATATCCCCATCAGGAGAATTCATTAAAGAAATGGCGGTGCATGACTTGCATATGGTTGCTGTGATGACAGGACAATAATTGTGGACAACACCACACAAACAGGCAAAACTCTGGTGTTCCTCCTACCAAGAAACTATAAACATTATATATATATATATACACACACATACATACATATATACATATACATGTATATACATATATACATACATATATACATATACATACATACATACATACATACATACATACATACATACATACATACATACATACATACATACATACACATACACACACACATACTGCGAGGTTAAGTGCGGGGGAAATGGGCTGTAGGGGTTTGGGTGGTATCAGGTCCAGTGGACAGGTAGTGGGACAAGAGTCCAGCAGAAGCTTGGAGACCTCCTCCTCGGTCAGGGGGGAGAAAGAGGTGAGTGAGGGAGGCCCTGTTAGCTGGCAGTGGCAGACAGAGTTGGTCAGGCTCAGAGAACTAATTACTGATGGCAGAAACCTTATCAGTAAAGTATGAGATGAACGTGTCAGGAGTGAGCAGAGTGGAGGTCGGAGGAGGAGGCAGATTGAGGAGTGAGTTAAAAGCAAAACATATTTTTGCGAGCATCAGCGGTGCCACAGATCTTGTTCTGATAGTAAGCGGTCTTAGCTGTTTTTAATCTGGAGAAAGATGCTAGGAGACGCTGATCGTTACTGAGGTCAGTGGACTCTGGTTTCATGCCATTTTCTTGCTATGAGCCCCACCCTTTGCTCTCTGATGACCTCAGTGAGCCATGAAATTGGGGGGGGGGGTGTTACAAGCAGGTTTGGATGCTAGAGGGCAGAGGTTGTTAAGAGAGGAGGCTGGGGAGGAACAGAGTGTGTCTGTGGCCTCGTTTAGAGGGAGTGAAGAGAATTCACTATGAGGAGGCTTGGAAGCCAAGACCTCATTGAAAAGCCGGGTTGGTGTAAGGGACCAGACGTTTCAGTGGAAGGAGACAATTTGTGGAGGAATGTGAGGGTGTTCCAGTAAGGAGGTCATGAACTGGATAAAGAAGTGGTCTGAAAGATGCAGGGGGGTGGCAGTCAGATTTGCTGTGGAGCTTTGTGAGTGGGAGAGGTGAGGACCTGTTTGAGGTCAAAAGAGGACAGAAGACACAGGAAGTCAGTTGCTTGGGTTTAGTCAGTAAGGACATCCATGTCTCCCATGACAGTCAGTGGTGTGATATCATCAGGAATGGCTGAAAGTAAGATGTCTAGCTCGACTACAACATTGCCCAGCTGAGACCCTGGTGGGCGGTATATGACAACCACAAATAGCTCAATAGAAGCAGTAACCATGTTTGCATCGTATTCAAAGGAGGAGTTGTTGCCTGGTCAGCAACAGTGTTTAGGTAGGTGGTACGTGTCAAAGTAACATCCACATGAAGGCCAGGACCCAAGTTTTCCCAGCAGAACATTGCCTAGAATATCACACTACATCTGCTGGCTTGCCTTCTTCCCATAGTGCATCCTGGTGCCATCTCTTCCCCAGGTAAACAACGATGTTTATGTGATTCATCGGCCCAGACCACCTTCTTCCACTGCTCCATGGTCCAGTTCCGACACTCGTGTGCCCATTGTAGATGCTTTCGGCAGTGGACACGGGTCATCATGGGCACTCTGAATGGTCTGTGGCTGCACAGCCCCATACACAGCAAGCTGCGAGGCATTGTGTTCTGTGACACCTGTCTATCATAGACAGCATGCACTTATTCAGCAATTTCAGCTACATTAGCTCTTCTGTGGGCTTAGACCACGCGGGATAGCCTTTACTTCCGTTGCACATCAGTGAGCCCTGGGCACCCATGACCCTGTCGCCGGTTCACCGGTTGTCCTTCCTTGGACCACTTTTGGTAGGTACTGAGCACTGCGTACAGGGAAAAACCCCACAAGATCTGTGGTTTTAGAGATGTTCTGACCCAGTTGTCAAGCCATCACAGTTTGGCCCTTGTCAAAGTCGCTCAGATCCTTACACCTTTCCATTTTCCCCCCTTCCAACACATCAACTTCAAGAACTGACCCTTCACGCGCTGCCCAATATATCTCACCCCTTGACAGGTGCCATTGTGACGAGATAATCGGCCCGGTATCACACCAAAGCGTGTAATATACACGCTGGTCCAGCGTGTCAGTGTCACAGTTTGCCTCGCTCAGGCGTGAAAAGTACACGCGTGTGTGAAGGTGCAGTGCCAGCAGGGGGCGATGATTAACTCAATGCCAGCAACTCCCCACGGAGGAAAAGAAGCATACAGCATTTTCCAAAATTCCTCGCCTAACCCTAACCCTAACCTAACCCAACCATAGCCCTAACCCAACCCTAAGCATAACCCTAACCCAACCCTAAACCTAACCCTAACCCTAACCCAACCATAACCCAACCATAACCCTAACCCAACCCTAAGCATAACCCTAACCCAACCCTAAACCTAACCGTAACCATAACCCTAACCCAACCCTAACAAGAACCCTAACCCTAACCCAACCGTAACCTGCATTCACCTCTTAATCATCGCCCCCTGCTGGCACTGCACCTTCATACACGCGTGTACTTTTCACGCCTGAGCGAGGCAAACCGTGACACTTACACGCTGGACCGGCAGGTGTATTACACGCTTTGGCGTGATACCGGGTTGAGATAATGGGTGTGGAAAGATGGCGGCGCGAATTCACGTTTGCAGCGGCCTCACCCAGTAGTTACCGGTGTGGGACGATGGTGGCGTGAACTTATGTTTGCAGCGGCTTCACCCAGTACCGTCCATGCAGCGTCCTTTTCCACGTCTGCGTCTAAGTTTGTCTTCATTTGATGGCTGGAGAGCTGGCGTTGGATCGGCTGGGGGAGCCTGGTCTGCCGCGTCTGGTGGGCCGAGGGACCACGGCGCTGCCTGGAGCTGCGCCCTCGGAGGAAACACCGAGGGCGGTCTGACAGGATGCGGAAGCGGGGCAGGCTATAAGCTAACTGCTAGCCCATGCAGACCGGCAGTTCTCACAGTCATCCTGGCATCCGCTCTCTTGGACAGTGAAACAACATTTATTTTTATATGTTTTATATATTTGTTTTTGTAGTTTTTTTTTGTAGTTTGGATATTTGTTTTGGTGTGTGTTGCACTGCTGTGGGCTGGGGGAAACGACACACACACACACACATAGATGACTCTGCTTTAAATCACCAAAATGCCCCTTAGCAAACTTTTCTCTTTTTTCTTTTTTTAAATGAATGTCAATTTTGATATATTACTTTCATTTTTTTGATTTCCTTTTCATTTTCGAGGAACCGGGCTGGTGATTGGAGCCCCGTCGGATAAAATGAACCTTCCCTCTTGAGGGAGGGAATGACATTAAGGAGAGAAAGTGTAAAATGCTTTTTAATGGTTTGTAATAATGCTCGCGAGCTGGGAGCCATATAATATCTATTTCTGACCAAAGCGCTCCGCTCGCTGGTCCGTGACCAATCTGATGAGCGCCGCGTGCAGGGGACCGATATGCAAAACGCACTAATCTATTTAAGCAGCCCCTTCGTTGCCACACTTCAAACAACGTTGTACCTCCCAGACTGCGGGAGAAACAGCAAACAGAACGAGCTCTCAGCGGGTTTAGCAGAGCTCCCGAGCTCTGCCGGGCCACGTGGGGGGGGGGTTGTGTCGAACTCCGAGTCTTTGTTTCTATATGAAACAATGGTTTCGTTTTCACACTGTAACGTGCATGGATAAGTAGACACGTCGGTCCTGAACCAACGATTCGGACTCTTTAGTCGACTGGTTAACGTTGTCGCTTGCGGAGCGGGAGACGCGGGTTCGCGTCCCGGCTGTGGCGGTGCCCGGACTGCCCCCCGAATTTGCTGCATTATATTGATTTGGGACCAGAAGACCAATATTCACAAGGCGATACAAGAATAATTCAGTTTTTTTTATATAAGCCTACCTTGGGATTTTTGGCGATACAGATAAACTTGACAGTATAACATAATAGAACATAATATAGCATCGACTTGTAATTAAAAAAGAAAACTGCCCCTAGGGCGCCAGCTTCATTACAGCTAGTAGTGTCATGCTACTTCTTGTATGACCAGGGACAAGCTCAGCCAATAAGGGAAACCTATACACCAGTTAAGAAAAACACCTTTTCATTGAACAGTCATTATATTTAATAAAGTAGGATACCCTAACTGGAATATTTTGCTGTGCATGAGCAACGTGAAGAGAGCATGTACCTGCCCTTTTGCATGAGGAGGATACTGCCCCGGGCAGACGAATGAATCTCCTCTGCTAGTGCTGCTGAGGAGACTTGGTCTGCCGTGTGGTGAATAATCACTTTACGGGTTATCCCCACCTGCTTCCTCACAAAAGACAATATTTAATGTGTCTCCTTAACACAGATTAAGAAGACCAAGGGACACCTCTGCATGAATGCGCGTCATGTACCGTGGTAGATCTCATCCTACGGGATTCCACATGTTTACAGTGGGAGATAATATGGAGACCCTTCAAATACCACCCGGGTTGACTTATCAGTCTATTGAATAGGACTTACCATCACACATCTGTCCCAAATATATGGGCTAGTAGGGTCCTACTAAACCTACTGGTAGGTTCAGGAGACTGTTATCAGACATGGGCTTTGAGGTTGACGTTGATAACGAACCCCAAAGCCCATGTCTGATAACCGGCCTTCTGCACCTACTGGGCTCCACCAACACCGGGTCAGGGGAATAAATGGGGGATAACAGTCTCCTGAACCTACCAGTAGGTTTAGTAGGCCCCTACCAGCCCATATACTTGGGACAGATGTGTGATGATAACTCATATTCAATAGACTGATAACAGTCAAATGGGTGAAAATACGGTGGCCACGGTGGCCCAGTGGCCCC
>JAJHIY020000471.1:0-32500 GCA_022114975.2 Lampris megalopsis
CACGACACGACGATGTTTTCACACATAGTTAAGGTACATATTTCACACATAATGAAGGTACATATTTCACACATAGTTAAGGTACATATTTCACACATAATGAAGGTACATATTTCACACATAATGAAGGTACATATTTCACACATAGTTAAGGTACATATTTCACACATAGTGAAGGTACATATTTCACACATAGTTAAGGTACATATTTCACACATAATGAAGGTACATAGTTCACACATAGTTAAGGTACATATTTCACACATAGTTAAGGTACATATTTCACACATAATGAAGGTACATATTTCACACATAATGAAGGTACATAGTTCACACATAGTTAAGGTACATATTTCACACATAATGAAGGTACATATTTCACACATAGTTAAGGTACATATTTCACACATAGTGAAGGTACATATTTCACACATAGTTAAGGTACATATTTCACACATAGTTAAGGTACATATTTCACACATAATGAAGGTACATATTTCACACATAGTTAAGGTACATATTTCACACATAGTTAAGGTACATATTTCACACATAATTAAGGTACATATTTCACACATAATGAAGGTACATAGTTCACACATAGTTAAGGTACATATTTCACACATAATGAAGGTACATAGTTCACACATAATTAAGGTACATATTTCACACATAGTTAAGGTACATATTTCACACATAATTAAGGTACATATTTCACACATAATGAAGGTACATATTTCACACATAGTTAAGGTACATATTTCACACATAATGAAGGTACATATTTCACACATAGTTAAGGTACATATTTCACACATAATGAAGGTACATATTTCACACATAATGAAGGTACATAGTTCACACATAGTTAAGGTACATATTTCACACATAATGAAGGTACATATTTCACACATAATGAAGGTACATATTTCACACATAGTGAAGGTACATATTTCACACATAGTGAAGGTACATATTTCACACATAGTTAAGGTACATATTTCACACATAGTTAAGGTACATATTTCACACATAATGAAGGTACATATTTCACACATAATGAAGGTACATATTTCACACATAGTGAAGGTACATATTTCACACATAGTGAAGGTACATATTTCACACATAATGAAGGTACATAGTTCACACATAGTTAAGGTACATATTTCACACATAATGAAGGTACATATTTCACACATAATGAAGGTACATATTTCACACATAATGAAGGTACATATTTCACACATAGTTAAGGTACATATTTCACACATAGTGAAGGTACATATTTCACACATAGTTAAGGTACATATTTCACACATAATGAAGGTACATATTTCACACATAGTTAAGGTACATATTTCACACATAGTTAAGGTACATATTTCACACATAATTAAGGTACATATTTCACACATAGTTAAGGTACATATTTCACACATAATGAAGGTACATATTTCACACATAGTTAAGGTACATATTTCACACATAATGAAGGTACATATTTCACACATAGTTAAGGTACATATTTCACACATAATGAAGGTACATATTTCACACATAGTTAAGGTACATATTTCACACATAGTTAAGGTACATATTTCACACATAATTAAGGTACATATTTCACACATAATGAAGGTACATAGTTCACACATAGTTAAGGTACATATTTCACACATAATGAAGGTACATAGTTCACACATAATTAAGGTACATATTTCACACATAATGAAGGTACATATTTCACACATAGTTAAGGTACATATTTCACACATAGTTAAGGTACATATTTCACACATAGTTAAGGTACATATTTCACACATAATGAAGGTACATATTTCACACATAATGAAGGTACATAGTTCACACATAGTTAAGGTACATATTTCACACATAATGAAGGTACATAGTTCACACATAATTAAGGTACATATTTCACACATAATGAAGGTACATAGTTCACACATAGTTAAGGTACATATTTCACACATAATGAAGGTACATATTTCACACATAGTTAAGGTACATATTTCACACATAGTTAAGGTACATAGTTCACACATAGTGAAGGTACATATTTCACACATAGTTAAGGTACATATTTCACACATAATGAAGGTACATATTTCACACATAGTTAAGGTACATATTTCACACATAGTTAAGGTACATATTTCACACATAATGAAGGTACATATTTCACACATAATGAAGGTACATATTTCACACATAGTGAAGGTACATATTTCACACATAGTTAAGGTACATATTTCACACATAATGAAGGTACATATTTCACACATAGTTAAGGTACATATTTCACACATAATGAAGGTACATATTTCACACATAGTGAAGGTACATATTTCACACATAATGAAGGTACATATTTCACACATAATGAAGGTACATATTTCACACATAGTGAAGGTACATATTTCACACATAGTGAAGGTACATATTTCACACATAGTTAAGGTACATATTTCACACATAGTTAAGGTACATATTTCACACATAGTGAAGGTACATATTTCACACATAGTTAAGGTACATATTTCACACATAATGAAGGTACATATTTCACACATAGTTAAGGTACATATTTCACACATAATGAAGGTACATATTTCACACATAGTTAAGGTACATATTTCACACATAATGAAGGTACATATTTCACACATAATGAAGGTACATATTTCACACATTGTGAAGGTACATATTTCACACATAGTGAAGGTACATATTTCACACATAGTTAAGGTACATATTTCACACATAGTTAAGGTACATATTTCACACATAATGAAGGTACATATTTCACACATAATGAAGGTACATATTTCACACATTGTGAAGGTACATATTTCACACATAGTGAAGGTACATATTTCACACATAGTTAAGGTACATATTTCACACATAATGAAGGTACATATTTCACACATAGTTAAGGTACATATTTCACACATAATGAAGGTACATATTTCACACATAGTGAAGGTACATATTTCACACATAATGAAGGTACATATTTCACACATAATGAAGGTACATATTTCACACATAGTGAAGGTACATATTTCACACATAGTGAAGGTACATATTTCACACATAGTTAAGGTACATATTTCACACATAGTTAAGGTACATATTTCACACATAGTGAAGGTACATATTTCACACATAGTTAAGGTACATATTTCACACATAATGAAGGTACATATTTCACACATAGTTAAGGTACATATTTCACACATAATGAAGGTACATATTTCACACATAGTTAAGGTACATATTTCACACATAATGAAGGTACATATTTCACACATAATGAAGGTACATATTTCACACATTGTGAAGGTACATATTTCACACATAGTGAAGGTACATATTTCACACATAATGAAGGTACATAGTTCACACATAGTTAAGGTACATATTTCACACATAATGAAGGTACATAGTTCACACATAATTAAGGTACATATTTCACACATAGTTAAGGTACATATTTCACACATAGTTAAGGTACATATTTCACACATAGTTAAGGTACATATTTCACACATAATGAAGGTACATATTTCACACATAGTTAAGGTACATATTTCACACATAATGAAGGTACATATTTCACACATAATGAAGGTACATATTTCACACATAGTTAAGGTACATATTTCACACATAATGAAGGTACATATTTCACACATAGTTAAGGTACATAGTTCACACATAGTGAAGGTACATATTTCACACATAGTTAAGGTACATATTTCACACATAATGAAGGTACATATTTCACACATAGTTAAGGTACATATTTCACACATAGTTAAGGTACATATTTCACACATAATTAAGGTACATATTTCACACATAATGAAGGTACATATTTCACACATAGTTAAGGTACATATTTCACACATAATGAAGGTACATATTTCACACATAGTTAAGGTACATATTTCACACATAATGAAGGTACATATTTCACACATAATGAAGGTACATAGTTCACACATAGTTAAGGTACATATTTCACACATAATGAAGGTACATATTTCACACATAATGAAGGTACATATTTCACACATAGTGAAGGTACATATTTCACACATAGTGAAGGTACATATTTCACACATAGTTAAGGTACATATTTCACACATAGTTAAGGTACATATTTCACACATAATGAAGGTACATATTTCACACATAATGAAGGTACATATTTCACACATAGTGAAGGTACATATTTCACACATAGTGAAGGTACATATTTCACACATAATGAAGGTACATAGTTCACACATAGTTAAGGTACATATTTCACACATAATGAAGGTACATATTTCACACATAATGAAGGTACATATTTCACACATAATGAAGGTACATATTTCACACATAGTTAAGGTACATATTTCACACATAGTGAAGGTACATATTTCACACATAGTTAAGGTACATATTTCACACATAATGAAGGTACATATTTCACACATAGTTAAGGTACATATTTCACACATAGTTAAGGTACATATTTCACACATAATTAAGGTACATATTTCACACATAGTTAAGGTACATATTTCACACATAATGAAGGTACATATTTCACACATAGTTAAGGTACATATTTCACACATAATGAAGGTACATATTTCACACATAGTTAAGGTACATATTTCACACATAATGAAGGTACATATTTCACACATAGTTAAGGTACATATTTCACACATAGTTAAGGTACATATTTCACACATAATTAAGGTACATATTTCACACATAATGAAGGTACATAGTTCACACATAGTTAAGGTACATATTTCACACATAATGAAGGTACATAGTTCACACATAATTAAGGTACATATTTCACACATAATGAAGGTACATATTTCACACATAGTTAAGGTACATATTTCACACATAGTTAAGGTACATATTTCACACATAGTTAAGGTACATATTTCACACATAATGAAGGTACATATTTCACACATAATGAAGGTACATAGTTCACACATAGTTAAGGTACATATTTCACACATAATGAAGGTACATAGTTCACACATAATTAAGGTACATATTTCACACATAATGAAGGTACATAGTTCACACATAGTTAAGGTACATATTTCACACATAATGAAGGTACATATTTCACACATAGTTAAGGTACATATTTCACACATAGTTAAGGTACATAGTTCACACATAGTGAAGGTACATATTTCACACATAGTTAAGGTACATATTTCACACATAATGAAGGTACATATTTCACACATAGTTAAGGTACATATTTCACACATAGTTAAGGTACATATTTCACACATAATGAAGGTACATATTTCACACATAATGAAGGTACATATTTCACACATAGTGAAGGTACATATTTCACACATAGTTAAGGTACATATTTCACACATAATGAAGGTACATATTTCACACATAGTTAAGGTACATATTTCACACATAATGAAGGTACATATTTCACACATAGTGAAGGTACATATTTCACACATAATGAAGGTACATATTTCACACATAATGAAGGTACATAT
This sequence comes from Lampris megalopsis, assembly GCA_022114975.2. NCBI lineage: Eukaryota > Metazoa > Chordata > Actinopteri > Lampriformes > Lampridae > Lampris > Lampris megalopsis. The sequence goes on from JAJHIY020000471.1 coordinate 5,586, forward strand.
TTCACACATAGTGAAGGTACATATTTCACACATAGTGAAGGTACATATTTCACACATAGTTAAGGTACATATTTCACACATAGTTAAGGTACATATTTCACACATAGTGAAGGTACATATTTCACACATAGTTAAGGTACATATTTCACACATAATGAAGGTACATATTTCACACATAGTTAAGGTACATATTTCACACATAATGAAGGTACATATTTCACACATAGTTAAGGTACATATTTCACACATAATGAAGGTACATATTTCACACATAATGAAGGTACATATTTCACACATAGTTAAGGTACATATTTCACACATAGTGAAGGTACATATTTCACACATAGTTAAGGTACATATTTCACACATAATGAAGGTACATAGTTCACACATAGTTAAGGTACATATTTCACACATAGTTAAGGTACATATTTCACACATAATGAAGGTACATATTTCACACATAATGAAGGTACATATTTCACACATAATGAAGGTACATATTTCACACATAGTTAAGGTACATATTTCACACATAGTGAAGGTACATATTTCACACATAGTTAAGGTACATATTTCACACATAATGAAGGTACATATTTCACACATAGTTAAGGTACATATTTCACACATAGTTAAGGTACATATTTCACACATAATTAAGGTACATATTTCACACATAATGAAGGTACATAGTTCACACATAGTTAAGGTACATATTTCACACATAATGAAGGTACATAGTTCACACATAATTAAGGTACATATTTCACACATAATGAAGGTACATATTTCACACATAGTTAAGGTACATATTTCACACATAGTTAAGGTACATATTTCACACATAGTTAAGGTACATATTTCACACATAATGAAGGTACATATTTCACACATAGTTAAGGTACATATTTCACACATAATGAAGGTACATATTTCACACATAATGAAGGTACATATTTCACACATAGTTAAGGTACATATTTCACACATAATGAAGGTACATATTTCACACATAGTTAAGGTACATAGTTCACACATAGTGAAGGTACATATTTCACACATAGTTAAGGTACATATTTCACACATAATGAAGGTACATATTTCACACATAGTTAAGGTACATATTTCACACATAGTTAAGGTACATATTTCACACATAATTAAGGTACATATTTCACACATAATGAAGGTACATAGTTCACACATAGTTAAGGTACATATTTCACACATAATGAAGGTACATAGTTCACACATAATTAAGGTACATATTTCACACATAATGAAGGTACATATTTCACACATAGTTAAGGTACATAGTTCACACATAGTTAAGGTACATATTTCACACATAGTTAAGGTACATATTTCACACATAGTTAAGGTACATATTTCACACATAGTGAAGGTACATATTTCACACATAGTTAAGGTACATATTTCACACATAATGAAGGTACATATTTCACACATAGTTAAGGTACATATTTCACACATAGTTAAGGTACATATTTCACACATAATGAAGGTACATATTTCACACATAGTTAAGGTACATATTTCACACATAGTGAAGGTACATATTTCACACATAGTTAAGGTACATATTTCACACATAATGAAGGTACATAGTTCACACATAGTTAAGGTACATATTTCACACATAGTTAAGGTACATATTTCACACATAATGAAGGTACATATTTCACACATAATGAAGGTACATATTTCACACATAATGAAGGTACATATTTCACACATAGTTAAGGTACATATTTCACACATAGTGAAGGTACATATTTCACACATAGTTAAGGTACATATTTCACACATAATGAAGGTACATATTTCACACATAGTTAAGGTACATATTTCACACATAGTTAAGGTACATATTTCACACATAATTAAGGTACATATTTCACACATAATGAAGGTACATAGTTCACACATAGTTAAGGTACATATTTCACACATAATGAAGGTACATAGTTCACACATAATTAAGGTACATATTTCACACATAATGAAGGTACATATTTCACACATAGTTAAGGTACATATTTCACACATAGTTAAGGTACATATTTCACACATAGTTAAGGTACATATTTCACACATAATGAAGGTACATATTTCACACATAGTTAAGGTACATATTTCACACATAATGAAGGTACATATTTCACACATAATGAAGGTACATATTTCACACATAGTTAAGGTACATATTTCACACATAATGAAGGTACATATTTCACACATAGTTAAGGTACATAGTTCACACATAGTGAAGGTACATATTTCACACATAGTTAAGGTACATATTTCACACATAATGAAGGTACATATTTCACACATAGTTAAGGTACATATTTCACACATAGTTAAGGTACATATTTCACACATAATTAAGGTACATATTTCACACATAATGAAGGTACATAGTTCACACATAGTTAAGGTACATATTTCACACATAATGAAGGTACATAGTTCACACATAATTAAGGTACATATTTCACACATAATGAAGGTACATATTTCACACATAGTTAAGGTACATAGTTCACACATAGTTAAGGTACATATTTCACACATAGTTAAGGTACATATTTCACACATAGTTAAGGTACATATTTCACACATAGTGAAGGTACATATTTCACACATAGTTAAGGTACATATTTCACACATAATGAAGGTACATATTTCACACATAGTTAAGGTACATATTTCACACATAGTTAAGGTACATATTTCACACATAGTTAAGGTACATATTTCACACATAGTTAAGGTACATATTTCACACATAGTTAAGGTACATATTTCACACATAATTAAGGTACATATTTCACACATAATGAAGGTACATAGTTCACACATAGTTAAGGTACATATTTCACACATAATGAAGGTACATAGTTCACACATAGTTAAGGTACATATTTCACACATAGTTAAGGTACATATTTCACACATAGTTAAGGTACATATTTCACACATAATGAAGGTACATATTTCACACATAGTTAAGGTACATATTTCACACATAATGAAGGTACATATTTCACACATAATGAAGGTACATAGTTCACACATAGTTAAGGTACATATTTCACACATAGTTAAGGTACATATTTCACACATAATTAAGGTACATATTTCACACATAATGAAGGTACATAGTTCACACATAGTTAAGGTACATATTTCACACATAATGAAGGTACATATTTCACACATAGTTAAGGTACATATTTCACACATAGTTAAGGTACATATTTCACACATAATGAAGGTACATATTTCACACATAGTTAAGGTACATATTTCACACATAATGAAGGTACATATTTCACACATAGTTAAGGTACATATTTCACACATAATGAAGGTACATATTTCACACATAGTTAAGGTACATATTTCACACATAATGAAGGTACATAGTTCACACATAGTTAAGGTACATAGTTCACACATAGTGAAGGTACATATTTCACACATAGTTAAGGTACATATTTCACACTTAGTTAAGGTACATATTTCACACTTAGTTAAGGTACATATGTGGACAAGGAGCGGCTCAGAGAAGCAGCGCCTTTGCTCTGCACCGCGCCTGTTTTCCTAATTTGCCATCGTAATTCCACAGTTACTATTACTATGTGTTATATTGTGTAGTTTTTATCTGTTGTTGCTTTTGTATTTGTTTATCTTTGTGCCGTGTCCTTGAGTGTCCAGAAAAGCGCTTATAAATAAGATGTATTATAACTATTACTGCTAGTAGTATTTAATGAGTTACATCCTCTTTCAATACGGATAAGAGGATGTAGTGCAGGGCGTACATGGGCTGCTTACCTCCACTTGAGAATGAAGAGTCCACTCTCCTGTCCTCCTGGACACACACAGCTCCGTCCGTCACTTTATTGTAAAAGTCCTCCTTATCTTCTTTTAGTTTCACAGGTCTTCCCGTCCTGTAAACCCGTGGGCTCACGCATACGCCCCCTTCAGGGAGGCAGAGGTACTGGCTGCCTCATCTCGTGCTTTTTCAGAGCGGTTTTATGTCAGACCAGCGAGACTAAACATGTTACACACATCCATGAAATACATGACCTACCTTCAGGAAGGTGAGGACACGTGATAAACGTGTCTACAAACATGACACGGGCGACACGCGGTGAGAAGGCGAACGGCACGCGCTCAGTTTGTGAGGGATTGCGCAATCCGAGGTGAGGCTCCACCCCTCGCTGCCTCACCTCGCGTGTCTCCCCTCTAATTGAACAGGAAATATGCAAATTCAGCGATTTTGATAATAAAAATGATTTAAATTTTTGGAATTGTACATAAATTACATTTATAGCACAGATCTGTAGACAAATATTAATATTTATTTTATTTTATCATCATTTGTTTTTCTTTTCATGATGAAAGGTGAGGCTGTGCCTCCCCTGACCACACGTCCATGCAGTGTAGTCATGCAGTGTGTTGTGATGCAGTCTGTTGTGATGCAGTGTGTTGTGATGCAGTGTGTTGTGTGTATTGTAATGCAGTGTATAGTTATGCAGTGTGTTGTGATGCAGTGTGTTGTCAGTGTATAGTTATGCAGTGTGTTGTGATGCAGTGTGTTGTGATGCAGTGTGTTGTGATGCAGTGTGTTGTGATGCAGTGTGTTGTGATGCAGTGTGTTGTGATGCAGTGTGTTGTGATGCAGTGTGTTGTGATGCAGTCTGTTGTGATGCAGTCTGTTGTGATGCAGTGTGTTGTGCATGAAGCGAAAGTGCACAAATAAAACCAGAAATTAGGACACTTCAATTATGATGCTGCCTCACACACTTGTGTACATGAAGTGAAACGAAATGCTGTTTCTCCAGCCCACAGCAGCACAACACAAAGACACAACACACTCACAACTACAACAACACACATACCCACACCAACACACACACCCACACTAACACACATACCCACACCAACACACACACCCACACTAACACACATACCCACACTAACACACACACCCACACCAACACACACACCCACACTAACACACATACCCACACTAACACACATATCCACACCAACACACACACCCACACTAACACACATACCCACACTAACACACATACCCACACCAACACACACACCCACACTAACACACATACCCACACTAACACACACATCCACACTAACACACACATCCACACTAACACACACATCCACACTAACACACGTATCCACACTAACACAGTCAGTGTCCAGGAGAACAACCAGCAGCCAGGATGACTGTCAGAACCGCCGGTCTGCGTGGGCTAGCAGTTAGCCTAGCCCGCCCCGCCCTCCCAGCCATCAGACGTGGACCGAGCCCCTGCATGGGCGGTGCTGGTGAGGCCTCCGTCTCCCCGCCGGCAGCAGAAGGTTTCACATGTCAGCTACACACACACGGTTCAGCCGTGTTCATGTGACTGGAAAAGCCTTTATTTCCCACAACACACCCTCTACATGTCAACGCCCGTTTTGAATGAGGATGTGATGGACCTGGTGCCGCCGCCGGGCCCGGTGCCGCCGCCGAGCCCAGAATGAAGAGGTGATTCAATGTTAATCTCTTCTGTCCTCTTCTGTCTCTCTGCTGAGGACAAAAGTCAACCCTGCTGCCAATTTGTTCAAACAGAAACAGGAAAGAGTTTGATGAAGACCACTGAGCTGAGAAATGAACTTCCTGCACGCCGGCGTGTCAGCTCAGGCTGGCGGGGGTCAGGCTGGCGGGGGTCAGGCTGGCGGGGGTCAGGCTGGTGGGGGTCATGTGACCTGTGTTACCCGAGGGGCAGAAGGAAGGGCTGCTGGATGTGTGATGACGGAGACATGGTGACACTTTTACGGTCATTGTTTATCAGTGACCACAAACCCACCAAGGCTCTGTGACCTCTGACATCTGACCCCCCATGCTGCTCCCCAACACCATGTGACTGATGAAGCAAAATCAAGGCAAGTCAGTTTTGTTTGTGTAGCCCAACATCACAAATTACAAATGTGTCTCAGGGGGCTTTACAGCAACACAGCGTCCTGTCCTCAGACCCTCACGTCAGATGAGGAACACCTCCCTAAAACCCGCTGACGGGGAGAAAGCCCGGGGAGAGCAGCAGAGGAGGATCTCTCTGCCAAGACGCACAACGTGCAGTGATGTTGTGCTAACACAGTCTACACAACACAACATTGAAAGAGGATAACACACTTACTATAATGGGCTTATAACATTTCTGAAGAATATGATGCACAGGATGCCAAGCAGTGTCCAGACGCCACCGGAACAGCCCGGGACCTGGGCCCACCGTCGCCACGGAGACCTGGGAGAAGGACAGACTGCATGTGCACGCAAGGGAGACTCGCCAGCCACACGCAGAAGAAGAGAAAGAAGAAGACATCATTCAGAGAGAGAGAAAAGACATGTGAGAGAAGAGAACAGTTTGCATTAGTCATAATCAATTAAATCATCAATTAGTCATCATCTATACTCTGTAATCTATACTCTGTAATCTATACCCTGTAATCTATACCCTGTAATCTATACTCTATAATCTATACTCTGTAATCTATACCCTGTAATCTATACTCTGTAATCTATACCCTGTAATCTATACCCTGTAATCTATACCCTGTAATCTATACTCTATAATCTATACTCTGTAATCTATACCCTGTAATCTATACTCTGTAATCTATACCCTGTAATCTATACTCTGTAATATATACTCGATAATCTATACTCTGTAATCTATACTCTGTAATCTATACTCTATAATCTATACTCTGTAATCTATACTCTATAATCTATACTTGATAATCTCGTCGGCAGAACAGTGGTTGGTAAATTCATTGGGACAGAAACCGACCCACCATCCGGTACAGGTTGTGAAGCACCCAACTTAAAGGCAACTAATTGTAGGTTAAGGCAAAAAGATGAGCTTTAAGTTTGGATTTAAAGACTCAACAGACTCCGATTGTCTGATGGCAGCAGGCAGGTTATTCCACAAGAACGGAGCCCGATAGGAAAAGGCCCTGCTGCCACCAGCTGACTTCTTCTTAACTTTGGGTACACACAGGAGCCCTGTATTTAGAGAGCGAAGTGCTCGAGATGGAATGTACAGTTTAAGGAGATCAGACAGGTAGGATGGAGCAAGCCCATTTAGGGTTTTATAAGTCAGCAGAAGCACCTTGAATTCTGATCTAACATGGATAGGAAGCCAATGGAGGGAGGCAAGAATTGGTGTAATATGGTCAAATTTCCTAGTTTTAGTCAGGATTCTAGCAGCAGCTTTCTGAACCATCTGAAGACTTTTAGTACTGGAATGTGGCAGACCTGAGAACAGAACATTACAGTAATCAAGTCTGGATGAAACAAATGCATGTATTGGAGTCTCTGTGTCAGCCATGGAGAGAAAAGACCGAATTTTAGCTATGTTACGTAAGTGAAAAAAGGCAGTCTTGGTGATTTCTTTAATGTGCTTATCAAAGGAAAGTATGGGATCAAACGTAACACCAAGATTTTTGGCTGCCACACTTTGTGAAACCACAGAGTTGTCGATCGTTATCGTTATCGTTACTTGATCAAACTGGTGTCTGTGTCTAGCAGGGCCAATGACTAGCATCTCGGTTTTATCTGAATTTAAAAGCAGAAAGTTAAGTGACATCCAGTATTTCACAGTAGCCAAGCAGGCCTCTAAGTTAGTGATGTGAGTATGATCATCAGCCCTTACAGGCACATACAGCTGAGTATCATCAGCATAGCAATGGAAATTTATTCTGTAACTGTGTATAATTCGGCCAAGAGGTGTAATGTAAAGAGAGAAAAGTAGAACTCGTGAAAAACTAAAAAAACTAAATCAATTGACTTGATTTAAGTTCTCCTATCTATCTATCTGTCTGTCTGTCTGTCTGTCTATCTATCTATCTATCTATCTATCTATCTATCTATCTATCTATCTATCTATCTATCTATCTATCTATCTATCTATCTATCTATCTATCTATCTATCTGTCTTTCTATCTATCTATCTGTCTATCTGTCTATCTGTCTGTCTATCTGTCTATCTGTCTGTCTATCTGTCTATCTGTCTATCTATCTATCTATCTATCTATCTATCTATCTATCTATCTATCTATCTATCTATCTATCTATCTATCTATCTATCTATCTATCTATCTATCTATCTATCTATCTGTCTGTCTGTCTGTCTGTCTGTCTGTCTGTCTGTCCATCTATCTGTCTATCTGTCTATCTATCTGTCTATCCGTCTATCCGTCTATCCGTCTGTCCGTCTGTCCGTCTGTCCGTCCGTCTATCTATCTATCTATCTATCTATCTATCTATCTATCTATCTATCTATCTATCTATCTATCTATCTATCTATCTATCTATCTATCTATCTATCTATCTGTCTGTCTGTCTGTCTGTCTGTCTGTCTGTTTGTTCACGTTTTTGCACCTGCTGGATAAAGATTGAAGCTGACAGAGGCTCATTAACATTAACAGTGAAATGAAGTAGATTAAAAATGTACTACATGCTGTAGTAACACATACTGTACCTTAACACAGTACTGCACACTGTAATAACACATACTGTACCTTAACACAGTACTGCACACTGTAGTAGCACATACTGTACCTTAACTCAGTACTACACACTGTACTAACACATACTGTACCTTAACACAGTACTGCACACTGTACTAGCACATACTGTACCATAACACAGTATTACACACTGTACTAACATACTGTACCTTAACACAGTACTTCACACTGTACTAGCACATACTGTACCTTAACTCAGTACTACACACTATACTACACACACTAATACATGCGGTAGCCTAGCACAGTACCGTGTACTCTAGTATTGGGGTCAAGTATTTTATGTATTGTCAGTAGATTAGTTTTTCCAAATCCAGTCGTCTGAGAATGCATTATCATAATAAAGTGGATTACCTCGGTCCGGTCCATGTCTTTCAGCTTCCCCGTCATTCATGGACACTCAATCTGTCTGTCTCTCTCAATTATCATTAGGTTTCTTTATTAATCCCCGTGGGGACATTAATGTGCTGTAAATTAACCCATCCTACTGTGGTCTGTGTAGCTAGGAGCCTGGGGGCCAACTCCAGTTCTTCTTTCCACTGCCTTGCTCAGGGGCACAGACAGGAGTATCAACCCTAACATGCATGTTTCTTTTGATGGTGGGGGAAACCGGAGCACCCGGAGAAAACCCACCGCAGACACGGGGAGAACATGCAAACTCCACACAGAGGACGACCTGGGATGACCCCCACGGTTGGACAACCCTGGGGTTCGAACCCAGGGCCTTCTTGCTGTGAGGCGATACACCACTGTGCCGCCCTATCGTCCTCTTTGTCTTCTTCTCTCTCTTTCACACCGACAACTGAAGTCTCAGTCTAATTTTGGAAAAAAAAGAACTGCCGATGGGCTGTACTGTGAAGATAGACGGATAGACAGACAGGCGGGGATAGATAGATAGATACATAGATAGATAGAGACGTAGATAGATAGATACATAGATAGATAGATAGATAGATAGATAGATAGATAGATAGATAGATACGTAGATAGATAGATAGATAGATAGATAGATAGATAGATAGATAGATAGATAGATAGATAGATAGATAGATAGATAGATAGATAGATACGTAGATACGTAGATAGATGGATAGATGGATAGATAGATAGATAGATAGATAGATAGATAGATAGATAGATAGATAGATAGATACGTAGATAGATAGATAGATACATAGATAGATAGATAGATAGATAGATAGATAGATAGATAGATAGATAGATAGATAGATAGATAGATAGATGAGGACTTACAGTAGATGAGGGCGGGACAGGTGTTCCTCTTCCAGCCATCGTGCAATCAGAATCCAGCTTCTCGCATGATTGGCAGGTCTGCTGCTCAATAGGAGAACAGTGAACAGTATGGGTGTGGATGTCCAGTGAGGTGGAGGTGTGGCTGTCCAGTGAGGTGGAGGTGTGGATGTTTGGTGAGGTGGAGGTGTTGATGTTCAGTGAGGTGTAGGTGTGGAATATCCAGTGAGGTGGAGGTGTGGATGTGCAGTGAGGTGGGGCTGTGGATGTCCAGTGTGGTGGGGTTGTGAATGTCCAGTGAGGTGGGGAGGTGGAGGTGTGAATGTCCAGTGAGGTGGGGCTGTGGATGTCCAGTGAGGTGGGGCTGCGGATGTCCAGTGAGGTGGGGTTGTGAATGTCCAGTGAGGTGGGGAGGTGGAGGTGTGGATGTCCAGTGAGGTGGGGTTGTGACTGTCCAGTGAGGTGGGGAGGTGGAGGTGTGGATGTCCAGTGAGGTGGGGCTGTGGATGTCCAGTGAGGTGGGGTTGTGAATGTCCAGTGAGGTGGGGAGGTGGAGGTGTGGATGTCCAGTGAGGTGGGGCTGCGGATGTCCAGTGAGGTGGGGGGCCGGGACATCTGGGCCGCTGTCAGACGCAGACACGACCTTAAACTGACAGAGGACATCACCCCCTCCTCTGTCCAAAACTAAAGAGAGGAGAGGACATTCGACTTTGGGACGTTCGGTGTGTCTATTTGCAGCTGTCCTGCTGAGTCAGCCATGTCCCTCTGCAGGTCAGCCATGTCCCTCTGCAGGTCAGCCATGTCCCTCTGCAAGTCAGCCATGTCCCTCTGCAAGTCAGCCATGTCCCTCTGCAGGTCAGCCATGTCCCTCTGCAGGTCAGCCATGTCCCTCTGCAAGTCAGCCACGTCCCTCTGCAGGTCAGCCATGTCCCTCTGCAGGTCAGCCATGTCCCTCTGCAAGTCAGCCATGTCCCTCTGCAGGTCAGCCATGTCCCTCTGCAGGTCAACCATGTCCCTCTGCACGTCAGCCATGTCCCTCTGCAGGTCAGCCATGTCCCTCTACAAGTCAGCCTTGTCCCTCTGCAGGTCAGTCATGTCCCTCTGCAGGTCAGTCATGTCCCTCTGCAGGTCAGCCATGTCCCTCTGCAAGTCAGCCATGTCCCTCTGCAGGTCAGTCATGTCCCTCTGCAGGTCAGCCATGTCCCTCTGCAGGTCAGTCATGTCCCTCTGCAGGTCAGCCATGTCCCTCTGCAAGTCAGCCATGTCCCTCTGCAGGTCAGTCATGTCCCTCTGCAGGTCAGCCATGTCCCTCTGCAGGTCAGCCATGTTCCTCTGCAGGTCAGCCACGTCCCTCTGCAGGTCAGCCATTTCCCTCTGCAAGTCAGCCATGTCCCTCTGCAAGGAAAGTCTGTTTATGGTCAGATATCAAAAATCTTTGATGGACTCATCAAGTGCCCAAAGTAAACTTCTATTATTTTTCTATTGTCTATCATATTGGGCTCTATCTTGTACAGCAGTGGTTTTCAAAGTGGGGGCGGGGCGCCAGGGGCCTCAGCAAATTGGAGGAAAGATGAAGGAAAATGTTAAAAAAAGTTTAGAAAATAAAATCGATTATTGTTTGTTGTAAAATATGATACATAATATATAATAATGTGTCAGGAACAATTTATTGTAATTTCTATCATGTACTAAACGAAATGTTGCTTTGTTGCAGCCCACAGCAGTGCAACACAAAAGATAAAAACACATATCCAAACTTTCCAAAAGCGACAACATCAAAAACATACAAAAACAGAGAGAACAAAGGGAACAGAAACAGTTAACAACCAACGTGATCTCACAGAAATACGTGAAATGACCACGACCACTTAACGCTGGTGTTACGGGCTGCTGGCGCGTCCTGTGTTCAAATGGCGTGCCGCCACCACGGATACAGCGGGACATCAGATAGGATCCTTGGTCGTGCTGGACACACGAGTTCCCTGATTCAAACACCGAATTGTGTGATAGAACTCATTTTGATGTAATGAGGTTAGGATTAGGGTTGGGATTAGGGTCAGGATTAGGGTTAAGATTAGGATTAGGGTTAGGGTCAGGATTAGGGTTACGATTAGGGTTAGGGTTAGGGTCAGGATTAGGGTTAAGATTAGGATTAGGGTTAGGGTCAGGATTAGGGTTAAGATTAGGATTAGGGTTAGGGTCAGGGTTAGGGTTAGTGTTAGGGATAGGATTAGGGTTAGGATTAGGGGTATGGTTAGGGATAGGGTTAGGGTTAGGGTCAGGGTTTTTAGAGAACAAAAAAATCGTAACTAAGGCACTATAATAAATTCAGTCAAATGACAATAAAAATAACAATAAAATAAAATTTTGATATCTAGAAAATATTAAACACCGCTCATTGTATGATGTTGAATCAGGGAATTCGTGTGTCCAGCACGACAAAGGATCGTGATTGACTTTCCACTGGCATTGTTTCCGTGGTGCCAGCACGTCATTTTAACACGTTACGTGCCACCGTGGCACGTAATGCGAGTGTTAAGAGGTCGTGGTCATTTCACGTATTTCTGCGAGATCATTTGTTAAAAGCACAGTCCACTCGGTGCAACACAGTCCAAAAATTCCACCGTCCAGGGGAACGAACGCCAGCCTGGATGACTGTCGGAACTGCTAGTCTGCATGGGCTAGCAGTTAGCTTAGCCTGCCCCGCTTCTGCATCTTATCATACTACCCTCGGTGCTTCCTCTTCGGGTGCAGCTCCAGGCAAGGCCGTGGTCCCTGGGCCCACCGGACGCAGCCCACCAGTTCTCCTCATCCAGACACCTTCGACACACCTGCCCCGCACTCAACACGACGACACTAAAAACACAGTCAAGGCTAGTGGAGGCCGCCGCCAGACTGCCTTCGGTGTTACCGGAACGGCCGATCTGCATGGGTGAGCAGTTAGCTTAACCTGCCCCGCTTCCGCGTCCTGTCAGAGCACCCTCAGTGTTCCCTCTCAGGTGCAGCTCCGAGCAGGGCCGTGGTCCCTGGGCCCACAGGACTCAGCAGACCAAGCTCTCTCAGCCGATCCAACACCAGCTCTCCCGGCCATCAAACGGAAAAAAAATCGAAGATCAAAATAAAAACTTAAACTTTTCCTTACCATTGCAAAAGGGCCTGGCTTTCACATCTTTGTTGGCCCGTCATGTCATTCTTTTAAAGTGGAAACACGTTTCACCTCCCACTCACATAGCCGGCCCATCCTATAGGCGAAATAGGCAGTCGTCTAGGGCACCGAAAGGGTTAAGATTATTATTATTTTTTTTTACATGTAATAATCGCCGCGTTGCTCAATGTCCAAGAGAAACGCTGTGACGTGTGAAATGAGGTGTCTGCAGAGATGATTGAATAATTTCTGGCGAATCATCTAATTTCACCAGTCACCTGACTGGGGTGTGGGCTGGGCCGGGCTGGGCTGGGCTGGGCTGGGCTGGGCGGGCTAGATTGTCAACACAACGGTCATCTCAAATATGTCGTGTAGGCAGTACCCCTCTGGCGCCCAAAAAAGAAAATGTAAAAAAGAAGATGAAGAAAAACAAGCCAAAAGTTGAGGCATGTACTATGTCCTTGAATTTCATTATTTAGTTAGTGGTTAGCACAACTGGCTAAGCAGCAACGTTGTTAGCTAGCTAGCCAGCTAGATTTAGCTACCATCCATCATCATCAGTATTAACTTAAGTTATAGCTAGTAGCCTAGTGTGCAGTAATAATAGAAGTAACATTAACTGTATGTAGAAATATGGCAGGAAGGAACATTTATTATGGGAAATTGCATTGTTTGCCTGAAATCAAGTTATGCTAGAGAAGATTAGCATGGCCCCTGCGCAAGGATGACTTGCAGACGGCGGTCTGGACTTTGAAAAGCCCGCCTGCCTACTTTCTATCCCCTCGTATCTAGCTAGTGCTAGCTAGCTAGGTAATCTAGCGGAGATACAGGGAGCAAGGCCAAAGTACCCGTTTGGTGCATAAACTGCAACAGTGACTAGCATAACTAGCCAAGCTGGGTTTTTTTAACCAGACAGAATGGCGAGTGGTCTTAAAACAACACTACAGAACATCTAGATTTTTGGCGATTTTGAGGGGACTAGCGCCGCCCAGTGGATGCTTGTGAAACTACACTCCATTGACTTCCATTCACTTGCGAAAGTTGGCTGAAAGTTACCTACTGTAGTCCTAGAACCAGGCATTGGGGGTAGTGAGTGGGAAGGAAAGGGGCTCAGTTCTCCCTATTACAAGGCAGTGTTCCATCCAAATAATTCTGAAGCTGTTATTTTAAGATAAAAATGTTACCTAGTGCTTCAATTTACTCACCAATGACTAAATTTACCTGCCGTTGGCAAGTAAATACGGTTCTCTTTTAACCCTGGCTTCTGTATTCCTGTTGGGGCTTTGTTGAAATTTCTTAGTGGGCCCCCACCCCCAGCTGATGTGACAACCCAGTGTCTCCTACTACTGCTGTTGGTGAGTAATGTTTCAAAATACTGTGTTATTTGTGTGACATCGCAGATATCCAGTATGTCCGTTTTAGGTAAAGGTTTTCTGGTTATTATATAATATCTCATACTGTATGTCTGCTTGAAGGTCCTTCTACTCAAAAGGACCCTGACCCAGGTCCTTCTACTCAAAGAGACCCTGACCCAGGTCCTTCTACTCAAGGGGACCCTGACCCAGGTCCTTCTACTCAAAGAGACCCTGAGCCAGGTCCTTCTACTCAAGGGGACCCTGACCCAGGTCCTTCTACTGAAGTTTGTCCTACTACTGCTGGTAAGAGAAAAATAATGTTTCATAGTCTACACCAGCGTTTCTCAAACCTCTCCTGGCGGACCACTTGCCCTGCATGTTTTAGATCTCTCCCTGCTCCAACACAGCTGATTTAAATGATCAGTTTTGTTATTAGGCAGCTTCGGGAGCTCATAACGAGTTGATCATTTGAATCAGCTGTGTTGGAGCAGGGAGAGATCTAAAACATGCAGGGCAAGTGGTCCTCCAGGAGAGGTTTGAGAAACGCTGGTATACACTGTGTTATATCATGTCATGTGTGACATTGCAGGACATTTATAGTGTCTTATATGTCTGCTTGTAAGTCCTTCTACTCAAAAGGACCCTGACCCAGGTCCTTCTTCTCAAAGGGACCCTGACCCAGGTCCTTCTACTCAAAAAGACCCTAACCCAGGTCCTTCTACTCAAAGGGACCCTGACCCAGGTCCTGCTCAAGTTTGTCCTACAACTGCTGGTAAGAGAAAAATAATGTTTCATAGTCTACACTGTGTTATTTCATGTCATGTGTGACATTGCAGGACATTATAGTGTCTTCTTATGTCTGCTTGAAGGTCCTTCTACTCAGGCTGTACCTGAAACAGACCTCACCCACCCACCTCCTGTCCCAGCTGCCAGCCAAGCTCCACCTTCTAACCCAGCTGACTGGCCCTCTGTCTTATCAGACACAGTAAGAACTGATCTTGTAAGCAGAGGTCCACTATAGCCTAAATCTGACTACACCTTCTCCAAAAGAGAAGATAGCAGTGCATGCCACCACCACTACTTCTTTAGAACATTGGTAAATGGTGAGAAAATGAGTAGAAGCTGGTTAACTTATTCCCCCAAAAGCAATTCACTTTTTTGTTTTTGCTGCAAATTGTTTTCTCCAAAAGAGTATAATTTAGTCAAATGGGGGGTAAGTGATTGGAAGAATGCACAATCTATCTTGAAAAGCCATGAGAGTTCTCCTGAACACACCAAGCATATGGCAGCCTGGATGGAGTTAGAGGTGCGTCTCAAAAAGGGGAAGACTATAGACAGGCAGGACATGTTACTACTAGAGGCTGAGAAGAGGTGTTAGAAGGATGTTCTTACTCATTTAGTGGCCATTAGCCAATCTCTAGCACAGAGAAACCTCACTTGAAGAGGATCAAGTGACGCATTGTACCAGCCAGGCAACGGTAACTTTTTGAAAGAGGTGGAACTTCTTGCTAAGTTTCATCCTGTAATACAGCAACATATTGCAAGGGTGCAAAGTGCAGTTGGATATCATCCACATTACATGGGGAAAACTGTTCAGAATGAACTAATTGCAGCAATGAGTGGCAAAGTAATGGAAGAAATTGTGACCAAAATCAAAGCAGCCAAATACTTTGCAATCATATTAGATTGCACCCCAGATTTAAGCCACCAAGAACAAATGTCTGCAATCATTCAAATAGTCTGTTTCAGTGACATGCCAGTGATCAAGGAACATTTGATTGGTTTTCTTGTGGCAGACGAAAGCACTGGTGAAAGTTTGGCAAACCTCCTACTCAAAAAGTTAAATGAACACTATCTCCCCTTTGGTGACTGCAGAGGTCAGGCTTACAATAATGGATCGAACATGTGTGGGAAACAAGGGCGTACAGGCCAGACACTTAGAAGTGAATCCCCAAGCCTTTTTTGTGCACTGTGGGGCACATACCCTGAACTTAGTTGTTTCTGATGCAGCCAAAGCGTCCACAGATGCAGTTAGCTACTTTGGATACCTCCAAAAGAACTATGTCCTTTTTTCAGCAAGTGTTCAGAGATGGGCAATCCTGAAAAAAGATGTTCTGATTAGTGTGAAGTCCTGGGCAGAAACTAGGTGGGAGAGCAGAATCAAAAGTGTAGAGGCTCTATGGCTATGCTATCAGGCTGCAGAGGTAAGGGAGGCCCTCTTGGAGGTGAGGGATAAGGCCTCTGATGGAAACATCAGGATTGGAGCTCAAGCTTTGGCAGACGAGGTGGGCTCATACCGTTTTTCTGTTTGCTCGGTTGTGTGGTATGAAATTCTAGCAAAGATCCAGCATGTCAGCTAACTTATGCAGTCATCTGAAATGCAGTTAGATGTAGCTGTTGGTCTGCTCAGGGACACACAGAGATTCCTTGCTGACTACAGAGTCACTGGTTTTGCAGCAGCTCAAGAAATCTGTGATGGGATGAATGTGGATGCCTCACTAAAGCAGAAGCGGCTGAGAAGCACCAAACAGCAGTTTGTCCATGAATCATGTGATGAGACTTTCCGAGATGTGTTAAAGAGACGTTCTTCAACACTGTTGTAGATGTGGCCAAATCGTCTATTGAGGAAAGGTTTGTCTGTCTGTCTGAGGTGAAAGACAAGTTCAGTGTGCTGAAAAAACTTTACTAATCTGACAAAGGATGAACTGTCAACTCAGTGTGAGACAGTTAGTGCTGCTCTAACAACAAATCATGATCATGACATCAATGGTAGGGAGCTAGCCCAGGAGTTAAGAAGCTTACCACAGTTGTCTTCACCCAATATGTCCCTGCTGGACTTCCTCTCATTCATTCACACCCAGCATTTGAAAGAGGTTTACCCCAAACTCTGGATAGCTCTTCATATTGCATTAACCCTACCGGTAACTGCGGCTAGTGCAGAGAGAAGCTTTTCAAAGCTAAAACTAATCAGAACGTACTTACGACCCACAATGTCCCAGGAGCGCCTCACTGGCCTTGCGATTCTCAGTGTGAATCATAAAATACGAGAGAGAATCACATACAATGATGTAATCAATGATTTTGCTGCTGTGAAGTCACGTAGTCAAGATCTAAAAGACACATAGAGTCAAGATCTAAAAGACACATAGAGTCAAGATCTAAAGGACGCGTAGAGTCAAGATCTAAAAGATACTCTACTGTGAGCTATACTGGTAACTCTATTGAGAACTACACTGTCTGTGAGCAGAGAAATGTACTGTGAGTTATACTGAGAAATATACTGTGAGTTATATTGAGAAATATACTGTGAGTTATACTGAGAAATATACTGTGAGTTATATTGAGAAATATACTGTGATTTATACTGAGAAATATACTGTGAGTTATACTGAGAAATATACTGTGATTTATACTGAGACATATACTGTGATTTATACTGAGAAATATACTGAGTGAGCTATACTGAGAAATATACTGGGAACTACTGTGGGCTATACTGCCAAATATACGTTGTAGCACTATTTTTTTGTGACCAATTTTTTTATTTTATTTTGACAAAGTTTGCAGGTGTACATTAACAAGAAAGTTCAGTATACATACATTTTGTACAATATTGTACATTATAGCACTCTTAATAAATAAGTAATATCATTGTTGCCTGTGTGATTTTATTTGTATTATTATTTGTTAGTTTGGGGGGGGGGTCAAGAGCTCGCCTGGGGTGGGGGGGGGGCATTTTCAGGATCTCGCCGAGGGCCCAGCAGACCCACGGGCCGGCCCTGCCCACTCATGTTCACCTCCCACTCAGCACCGATGGATCAAAGCGGTTCTACAATGCATCAAGCTTGAAAAAACCAGATTGTCCCTTGAAGGCTCCCTGAGATCCTTTAATAAAACATGGAGAGCCTTCTTGGACAGGATGAATAATTTGACAGTTCTACCTCACCCTGAGGGGAGCTGAGCTCCCTCCCTGTTTTCCTCTCCCCTCCCCCATCCCCTCCTTTCTGATTCTGTTTTCTCTTTCATTCATTTATTTTACATGTGTGTATATTGGTATGCATGTATTTGTAGAAGGGTCTGTGTGTATATGTATGTATGTATATATGTGTATGTATATACTATGAGTATTAACTTTTATACGTGTATATGTTTGTATATGTACTGTCTGTATATTCATATATATATAATAGGTAAATATATTTATTATGTATAATTAGATATATATATAATTATACATACATACATACATACATACATACATACATATATGTACACACGCACAAATTTTTTTCAGCCGTTTTTTGCTTTTCCAATTTAGGGTGCAGTTGGGTGGGTTGAGGGTGGGTTTTTGGTTGATGGTTTTGGTTTTCTTTTTTGGGGGGGGTTTCCCCCCTTTTTCTCCCCAATTGTACTTGGCCAGTTACCCTATTCTTCCGAGCCGTCCCGGTCTCTGCTCCACCCCCCCTGCTGATCCAGGAGGGCTCCAGACTACCACATGCCTCCTCCCATACATGTGGAGTCACCAGCTGCTTCTTTTCACCTGACAGTGAGGAGTTTCACCAGGGGGACGTAGCGCGTGGGAGGATCACGCTATTCCCCCTGGTTCCCTTCCCCCCCTGAACAGGCGCCCTGACTGACCAGAGGAGGCGCTAGTGCAGCGACCAGGACACTTACCCACATCCGGCTTCCCACCCACAGACACGGCCAGTTGTGTCTGTAGGGACGCCCAACTAAGCTGGAGGTAACACGGGGATTCGAACCGGCGATCCCCGTGTTGGTAGACAATGGAATAGACCGCCACTCTACCCAGACGGCCGGTGGGTTTGGTTTTCATGGGGTAAAACTCACAGACATGTTTACATTTTGTTCTGTTTGTCTTATAGACCTGCGCACAAAAGCAGTAAAAAGATTATTAAAAAAAAGCCACACGATGACACAAACTTGGACGCAGACGTGGACGTCAGCAAAGACGCTGCATCACCGGGCCTGAGTGAAGCCGCTGCCAACGTGAGTACGTGCCGCCATCTTCCCGCCGTATAACTGAATGTCTGTAGTATATTATTATGATTCAAGGTCCTTTATTGTTACGTCTCGATATACAAGTACAGGAGAGTACTATTCTTGTTTCTGCTCCTCAACACTGCAGCAACAATAGTAACACAACAACAAAAAAGCAGTAATAATAATAAATAGTGTGTGGTGTATGTAGGGTGCTGTGTGTGTGTGTGTATGTGTGTGTGTGTGTGTGTGTGTGTTTATGTGTGTGTGTTTATGTGTATGTGTGTAGGCCCAGCCTTAATAAGTGTGCATACGTGTATGTATGTAGTTGTTTGTATATTTGTGTGTGTTTGTGTGTGCCAAGCTACGTCTGTCTGAGTGTGTTTGTGTGTAAATTGATGATCCAGTGAAGACCATAGGTCATCAGTCCGGCACCAGGCTTAGTGTCTTTAATGTTCTTTGTTCAAAAAGCTGTTCTGGAGCCTACTGGTCCAGGCTTTGAGGCTGGGGTACCGCTTACCTGATGGTAGCAGCTGGAACAGTCTATAGTTGGGGTGGCTGGGGTCTTTGATAATCCTACGGCAGGGGTGCCCAACTCCAGGCCTCGAGGGCTGCAGTGTCTGCAGGTATAGGTTCCAATCATGCACTACACCACCTGATTTAAATAATTAGCTCACCTCTTGGACCAAGGAGGGAAAGGAATGAGTAAAATACCTGCAGACACTGCGGCCCTCGAGGCCTGGAGTTGGGCACACCTGTCCTACAGGCTTTGTTTGCTGACACAGCGTCCATTGTATATGTCCTGGATGGAGGGAAGCTCGCATTGACTGGTGTCCTGAGCCGTCCGAACAACCCTCTGCAGTGTCTTAGGGCTGTGGGCAGTCCAGTTCCCATGCCAGGCAGCGGTGCGTCATATTTCAATCTGCATCAGACGAGGTGAGGGAAGAGTTCTGCATTGTGTGCATGGAGCCCTGTGGAAATTCCAAACCCAAAGAAAAGTGGATCAGAGGAGTAAATTGCAAGTTCTAGGCCCAAGAAGACTGCACCCCTGGCGGACTTGCATTTATCTGTGACCACTGCGATTCTGATCAAATGGATAACACACACACAATGTCGTTTAAGGTTGTTAAACTAAACAATGCTTATAATGGAAAATATAAATATTGAATCCAATGGGATGATCAAAGATATACTAATACAATTATTATATTTGTATAATAATTATATTTGTATTTCTTGTGCCTTGTTATTGGACTTCTGTGCGAGTCATGGATTGGCAATAATAAACACCATGTTCGAACATAAGGTAGTTCATAAGTGTACTTGGCACCAGAACACCTTAAGCCGAAGATCGATGATAGACTTTGTGGTCGTATCATCAGATCTGTGGCCGTATGTTTTGGACACTCGGGTGAAGAGAGGAGCAGAGCTGTCAACTGATCACCACCTGGTGGTGAGTTGGATCAGATGGTGGGGAAGGCTGCCGGACAGACCTGGCAAACCCAAACATGTAGTGAGGGTGAACTGGGAACGTCTGGCGGAGGCCCCTGTCCGTGAGGTCTTCAACTCCCACCTCCGGAAGAAGTTCTCGTGTATCCCGAGGGAGGCTGTGGACATGGAGTCTGAGTGGGCCATGTTCAAAGCCTCTATTTTAGATGCGGCAGGCAGGAGCTGTGGTCAAAAGGACATCGGTGCCTGTCAAGGCGGCAACCCAAGAACCCGCTGGTGGACACCGGTGGTGAGAGAAGCCATCAGGCTGAAGAAGGAGGCCTTTCGGATTTGGTTGGCCCAGGGGTCTCGTGAAGCATCAGACAGGTACCAGGAGGCCAGAAGGGCTGCCGCTTCGGCGGTCGCAAAAGCAAAAACTCGGGTGCGGGAGGAGTTCGGCGAGGCTATGGAGGAGGACTTTTGGTTGGCCTCAAGGAAGTTCTGGCAAACCATCTGGCGACTCAGGAAGGGGAAGCAGGGCTTGACTCAGGCTGTGTTCAGCCGAGGAGGGGAACTGTTGACCCGGACTGGGGATGTTGTCGAGCAGTGGAAAGAGCACTTTGATCAGCTCCTGAACCCGACTAACACGTCCTCAATTGAGGAGGTAGAGTCTGAAGACTCAGGGGAAGCCCCACCCATATCACTGATAGAGGTCTCTGAGGTAGTTAAAAAACTCCTCAATGTCAAGGTGACGGGTGTGGATGAGACTCGCCCTGAGATGCTGAAGGCTCTGGACATTGTTGGGCTGTCTTGGTTGACATGCCTCTTCAGTGTTGTGTAGAGGTCGGGGACAGTACCTGTGAAGTGGCAGACTGGGGTGGTGGTTCCCATATTCAAAAAAGGGGACCGGAGGGTGTGCTCCAATTATCGGGACATCACATTCCTCAGCCTCCCTGGGAAAGTCTACTCTAGGGTGCTTGAAAGGAGGCTCCGATCGATTGTCAAACCTCAGATCCAGGAGGAACAATGCAGATTCCGTCCTGGCTGTGGAACAACGGACCAACTCTTTACCCTTGCGGAATTGCTGAGGGGGGCATGGGAGTTTGACCAGCCCATTTACATGTGTTTTGTGGACTTGGAGAAGGCTTACAACCATGTACTCTGTGGGGGGTACTGCGGGAGTATGGGGTACCGGGGCAGTTGTTACAAGCCATCTGATCCTTGTATAACCAAAGTGAGAGCTGTGTCTGCATTCTTGGCACAAAGTCAAACACGTTTTCGGTGGATGTCGGACTCCGCTGGAAAAGCGGCTGAAGATGAGATGAGATTATTATTGCATTAATAAAATCTCATCTCATCATCAGCTGCTTCTCCGAGGTCGGGTCGCTGTGGCAGCAAGCTAAGTAAGGCACTCCAGACGTCCCTCTCCTCAGCAACGCCCTCCAGCTCCTCCTGGGGGATCCCAAGGCGTTCCCAGGCCAAATTGGACATGTAGTCCCTCCAGCGAGTTCTGGCCCCGGGGTCTCCTCCCAGTTGGACGTGCCCGGAAAACCCCCAAAGGAAGGCGCCCAGGAGGCATCCTAATCAGATGTCCAAACCACCTCAACTGGCTCCTTTCGACGCAAAGGAGCAGCGGCTCTACTCTGAGCGCTCTCCGGATGTCTGAGCTCCTCACCCTATCTCTAAGGCTGAGCCCAGACACCCTACGGAGGAAACTCTTTTCAGCCACTTGTATCCACGATCTCACCCTTTCGGTCACTACCCAAAGCTCATGACCATAGGTGAGGGTTGGAACGAAGATTGACTGGTAAATTGAGAGCTTTGTCTTCCGGCTCAGCTCCCTCTTCACCGCAACAGTCCGGTACAACGGCCGCATTACCGCTGATGCTGCACCAATCCACCTGTCAATCTCCCGCTCCATCCTACCCTCACTCGTGAACAAGACCCCGAGATACTTGAACTCCTTCACTTGAGGTAACAACTCATCCCCAACCCTTGGGGAGCAATCCACCATTTTCCGGTAGAGAACCATGGCCTCAGACCTGGAGGTGCTGACTCTCATCCCGGCCATTTCACACTCAGTTGCCAACCGCCCCAGTGTGTGCCGGAGGTCGCGTTCTGATGAAGCCAACAAAACCAAATCATCTGCGAAGAGCAGAGATACAATTCTGAGGTTCCCAAAATGGACACACTCATCACCTTGGCTGCACCTTGAGATCCTGTCCATGCATATCACAACAGATTCCGAGGCAAGGGACAACATTGGCTGATTCTGACACCCACCGAAAACATGTTTGACTATGTGCCGAGAATACGGACACAGCTCTCACTTTGGTTATACAAGGACTGGATGGCTTTTAGCAAGTGCCCCGGTACCCCATACTCCCGCAGTACCCCCCACAGTGTGCCCCGGGGTACATGGTTGTAAGCCTTCTCCAAATCCACAAAACACATGTAGATTGGCTGCTCAAACTCCCATGTCCCCCTCAGCACTTCCACAAGGGTAAAGAGTTGATCCATTGTTCCACAGTCAGGACGGGATCCACATTGTTCCTCCTGGATCTGGAGTTTGACAATCGGTCGGAGGGCCTCCTTTCCAGCACTCTAGAGTAGACTTTCCCAGGGAGGCTGAGCAGTGTGATGCCCCGATAATTGGAGCACACCCTCTGTTCCCCTTTTTTTAATAATTAAAAATTAATGAAATTAATCAATAATTAAATAAAAATTTGAACTTATAATTAAAAATTAATTAATTAATTAATTAATTAAAGTAAGTATACATATCAATAAGTTTTGTTTTTTGTTTTTTATTTTTTACATTTGCCATAGTATTGTCGATACTCTTGCTAAAGGGATCTCTGGCCAGAAACTAATGCTATTTGGGGGCCTTGGCATGTAAAAGTTTGGGAACCCCTGTGTTAGAGTCTCGTATTCTCACACAGTGACTGTTGATGTCAATAAGCCAGTTTCCATCCCAGTGACCAACAGTAGAAGACTGTGGTTGTGCTGGTCAGCTCCCAGTGACCAACAGTAGAAGACTGTGGCTGTGCTGGTCAGCTCCCAGTGACCAACAGTAGAAGACTGTGGTTGTACTGGTCAGCTCCCAGTGACCAGCAGGTTGTGTGTGGACGATTTCCTGGTACACTTCCACTTCTTTTACTTAGATAAATTTCACATTTGACGTCAAAGCTCCATGAAGTGCTGTAAGCCAACTGAGCCGTCCCTGGCCGTGTCTCTTAATCTCCTGATGTCGTCACATTTCAGAGGAATCAGATCCTGGTCTAGTCAACATGGGAGGGGAAGCGTGAGGCCCGCGTCTGGACCTGGCAACCAGGCTGAGCCGTGGCTGCTGGCCGGTTGCCAGATCTGAGAGATCAGCCTGGTTGAGGCAGAGGTCAGCGGCTGCTTACAATGGAGGGTTTTTCTGAGGAAAGTGTCACTAATTCAGTCTCTCTCTCTCGCTCTCTAAAACTACCTGGGGCATTGCAGAAGAGTAGGACAGGTGTAACTGTCTCAGAGACATGTTTCATTGAGATGTTTATTTCATATGTTTCTCTTGTAAATTCATGGTTATTTGAGTTCATCCATCCATTAAAAATGATTAAAAATGTAATATAAATAAGAGGTTAAAAGGGTAACATTGATTAAAAAAAAATTGATTTAAAATGTACCACAGTAGAATAATGTTTAGTTAAGGAATTTAGTGCTTTTTATGCAAGGTTTTATTTTAGAGCGTAAGGGGTCACGTGACCAGAATTTAGTTAAGGTAAGAACCAACATGGATGCAGAGGAAAGCCCCAAAAATGGCCTTATTCAGCATGGGGTCCATGAAGCTCACAGTAATGCCTGTCGTTTGTTTTATTCGTGTGTATAATGTTTGTTGATGTGTCTTTACATGGAAGATGTGATAGGTTTTCAGTCATTTTATTTTATTTTGTCACATTTCTGTTGTGCTAACATGTTTGGGCCTGTTTGCTGATGGACACTAGCTTGATCAAATTTTAAATGACAGAGATGTATATTTTAAACATTTTACGTCTTTCTTGTAGTTTTCATGGTGTCTGCTGATGAGAGAGGGAGAGAGCAATAAAGTAAATCTTCCAAAGACATCTGTATGATGCGTGGCCATTATTTCATTGGACCAGTGTAGCTACAACAGCTCTTGAGATTTTGTGGGTCTATCTGGACCCAGAAGGTGGGAATTGGGAGGAATTGGGAGGGGGTTCACAACAACAGTGAATAAGCTTTGGAAGTGGAAGTGACTCCTCTCTCAAATGTCATATCACAGGTGGTCACTGATAATAAACGGTCTGGTGGTGTCGTCATTGTGGCATAGGCTGGCTGTTCCCAGTCCACCTGGAGGCCTGTTGTAGGAGCTACAGAGGGAGCTGGTGAACTTCTGGTCAGGTCATCACTGGCTCAGAGCGGCTGTATTATATCTGCCATGCAGGAGGGTGACAGGTGTTGGTGGATTTGGAAAAGCAGGTTGGCAGCCTTCAGAACACAGGCAGCCCAGAGACTGTTATACCACGCTGATATCTGCTGGGGAGACACAGCATGGGCAGTGCTGCAGAGGGCTGGTGGTTTGGGGCTGAACCCGCATCTCTTTCTGTTGAGCCAGGAAGACACCATTTTCTCATCATCGCCTGCTTTTTGTGGGGCAGTGTTGAGGGCCTACGGTTTGCTTCTGCCTAGCTGGGAGAAGGGGCTCACACTGGGGCCATAGGTCTGGGGGGAGCCCATTTTCCATTAGCCACTCATGACCTCTGATGATGATGAAACACCGGTATGGATCTGTCCAACCTGACGAGGAAGCATGGCATTAAGATCGTGCTAGCTTTCCCTTGTTCAGTGGAGGACTGCACTCTGGCCGTGGGGCAGGTTGTGGGTTACAGCAGCATTAAGTCTGCTGCTCGGATGAACAATGTGGTGGTCAACTATGTAGACAGCGTTGAAAAGGCGAATGTGGTGGTGGAGAACAGGATTGTTTTGCACGATACGTTCGTATCTGTTCTGCCTTTCGATACTCTGGCGAAAAAAGTGACTTTGTCAAATGTGTCCATTCATTGAAGATGAAGTGTTGACACGGGAGTTAACTCAACATGGAAAAATAGTCTCCCAAATAAGGAAGGTCTTCTCAGGTTGTAACTCATCTCGTCTCATCATCAGCTGCTTCTCCCGGGTCGAGTCGCGCTGGCAGCAAGCTAAGTACGGCTCTCCAGATGTCCCTCTCCCCAGCAACACCCTCCAGCTCCTCCTGGGGGATCCCAAGGCGTTCCCAGGCCAGATTGGACATGTAGACCCTCCAGCGAGTTCTGGGTCTACCCCAGGGTCTCCTCCCAGTTGGATGTGCCTAGAAAACCTCCAAAGGAAGGAACCCAGAAGGCATCCTAATCAGATGCCCAAACTCTCTGCCTATGCGGCTGATGTAGCTGCTTTTGTAAAGGACCAAAGAGATTTTGATGTTTGAGCAGAAAATGTTAACAAGTTTGGTCAGATATCATCAGCTAAGGTTAACTGGGGGAGACGTGAGTAGCTGATGGTAGGAGAGGGACTGAATGGTAAGGTCATGTTACCTGAGGGGTTGACATGGAAAAGGGGAGGGATGAAATATCTGGGAGTGTTTGTAGGGAATTAATCTTTTTCAAATAAGAATTGCGAGAATGTTTTAAAAAGAGATTCTGGCGTCTTAAGAAAATGGAAATGGATTTTACCAAAAACGTCATCTAGGGCTTGCATGTTAGTAGTCAACCAAGTGTCATCAACTCTATGGCATCGATTAACATGTGCTGATCCTCCAACCAACCCCCTGGCCAAGATTCAGGCTATGCTGGTGAAGTTTTTCTGGGACAACTTGCACTGGATTCCTTAGTGTGCTGTACCTTCCTAAGGATTGAAGGGTCAAAGACTGATCCATCTGGCCAGCAGGGGTGCAGCCTTCTGCCTCCAGTTCATTCAGAGATTGCCCACTGGGCCTAATATGGAGACCAGTAGCCTGTGCAATACATCGACGTTTTTGTGGACTTGGAATAAACTTGCCTTTGTTTTTAATGGATCTTAACAACTCAAACCTCAACGGATTACCTGGTTGTTAGCGTGGGCTC